>APFE031098057.1:0-33778 GCA_000404065.3 Pinus taeda
GTAATCCTCTTTGCTATTCTTGATATTAATAAAGCTATTCAAGTTTTCCTCCACATTCTTGTATGTTTGATGATATATGTATTTGTGTGGTCAATATATATCTGGTCCTATATTGCTTATGATTGCAGATCTCTATTTTTTGATAGTATTATGTTGCTTTGTTTCCACAGGTTCTCTTTAAAGCTAGGTAAGCAAAGAAGGAGCGACAAAGATCTGTCAAAAGGGAGAGGAACCAAGCAGGGAACCAAACGCAAGACTGAGGTTGGTGTCCTTTGTTCCCCTCTTATCTACTTCTCATAAAGGAAAGCAAAAGTAGTTTTGGTTTGTTTTTTTCTAAGATAGCTACCCGTCTTAGTGGGACTAGCAGCTCTGAGTGGACACTAGATTTCTTGATAACAAAAAGGCGACTCCATTAGGGAGCGAATAGCTTGTTTGCTTGTCTATATTTTTTTGTTTTAGAAACTTACAGACGAAGCTTGAAGTCAAGCCAGCTAGCCTTCGAACTGAATTTTCTATGCAAGTGAAAAGTAAATCAATGTTGCTTCAGTCTATCTCTGGGTTTTGTTTATAAACTGAACAATCGATTTGAAAACATTCTAATTGCCCTAGTGGTGGCTCTAGTAACCTCATTAGATCAACCCTTGTGATTTATATTTACTGAACATCACTTGCTCGGCCTAAATCCCTGAATTGAGTTGCAAACTGTGATCAAGAACCATGTTAAAGTCTTGTCCTGGTACCATCGCACCCTCTCTTCAAGGAAATCTAGATGCATCACACCTCCCATGTGTAGTAGGTGGGATGCATCCCTGTTTCCCTGTGTAACATGTGCGATGATCAGATAAGGCTAATTTTGCCTTTAGACTTTGGTTTTTCTTCACTCTCTTCAGCTCTATTAAGGAGTTTTGCTGTCTGTGATCAGTATACCACTGTGGAAACCCCATCCCTTTCCATCATTCCACCTCCATTGTGCAAAGAACTGTAAATTTTTTTGTGTATTGTGCGCCATTTTCAGTTCTATTTTACAAATAAGTAGCGTAATCGAACTGTCGTTTCTTGATTTGGAAGTGTCGCAAGTGTCGTTTTCAATCGTAGAAAAGAATCCTATTGTTCTTGATGGTCGATTATACTGTTACTCTTGTATTTTATTTGAAGTAGTATTTTTTCAAGTGTCGAAAGCAATTTTCAATTCGAAATCGCAAAGTGTCGTCATTATCTTCCTTTCGTTTTGAAGAGAAATTTGTTAGTACTGTCGCTTTCAAAAATAATTCAGATTTGTACTCAACATTCCTTTTGTCATTCACACATTAAGAAATCAGAAAACAAATACATGCATGTGAATTTTCATTTAGACTGCTTGTTGGTTTGATTTAGGACAGTGCATCTAGTGTGTGCTCTGTGCTCTATTTTGAAAGAATCTCATTTCTCTTTCCTTAGTAGCTAGGATTTTCATTGCAAAAAGAAGATTAAACGATTGTTTATCATCTTAGATTGCATTTTAGGAATTATATATCTACATCACAACATAAAAACTCTTTGGAACCTAACGCACAACATCTAGAAGTCTAGGCTAGAGACTATTCTGGCGTCGTAAAGCCTGGTAACTATCGTTTTCATTACTGGTTGGGTGATTCCTCCTCTTTGAGAAGACAAGTGCCAGTATGGACTTGTGCTCCCATGTACCATTGAGTATATATTTAGAGACCACAATAGGCTATATCCTTTATCCTTAGGAAGCTGTGTCTTTCACCCTATCGATCGCAATGCACTGAACACAACATTCGGCAAGATTGACTGCCATACCGTAAAAAGTATTCTGCAGTTTTGCGATTGGTTTGGTAAGCCCTCTATCTAGATTTCTAGAGTAGTCTCTTTCATTCCTTTTCAGACTCCTTAAAGGAAAAGGTCCATCTGAGCACTTTTCACTTCAAGCTCATTAAAAATCGAAGGCGACTAGAGTCATCTTTAGTTTTTTCTCGACTCTTAAAAATTGAGAAAACAAGTTGTGTCAAAGTTCCTAAAAATTATTTTAATTGGAATAATATCACTATTCCTGCGTTGGTCTTAGGTTGAGGAAAATGGAGTCTACCAACCAAGGATTTCCCCTTGGAGGAAATCCTAGTCCTTTCTCCTCTTGGGGAGATGTTGGTGCACCTCATATGGCCAAATTATCACTTCTAGGATTGACAATTGGCTTTCCAATATGGCTTTTCTCTACCTCTGCCATTCAGAACACCGTGATTCCTAAACAATCAAGTCAGCAACTAGATGATACTAGAGTAACCCCCCAACCTTCTACTTCATCCGTTTCTCCCTCTCCTCCTTCCACTTCACTTGATGAAGCTAGTAAAGTTGAAAATCAAGTGACTAAGAAGGAGAAGAAGGAAAAGAAGAAGAAGGAGCCAAAGGAAAAAAGGGGCAACCTTGCATCGTCTAGCGAAAATCCACACACTGCACCATCCAAGCCTAAATCTCCATGTGTCATTTGCAAAGGAGACCACTATCATCGAGATTGTCCTTGCATCCATTGGATCTTACGGGACTGGTCTCCTCATTTGCACAATCTGGTGTCATCAACCTCTGATCATGTTGAAAGTACACCATCAACTAGTGAAAGCGAAGTATCTGGACAGAGAAGGAAACGTAAATTTCCTTGTAAGTTGTGTGAAGGCAATCATGTCATCCACCATTGTCCCTTCCTAGATGAAGCTAAAAGAGTCTTGGATAACTGTCCTGCTTCACCGCTGCGACTTCCTCCTGGATACAAGAAACTCTTGCTGAGTCCATCACTAGTTGAAAATCTGACTGACACACCATTATGGTCGGTCAAAGCATCTATAATTGAAGATAAACCCTCTAAATCCACACCAGATGAAATTCAAAAGGTCGAGGTGGCAGTTGACCTGGTCTTGCCTTCAGAAGGTCCATCTTCAGATGATACAGTCACTGAAGAGAATGAGAACGACACTGTTCAAATTATTTTCATAAACACAGACTCCGATGAACATGGGGGAAATCTACCCATTCCTTTACCATAGGAAGGAAGTTCGTCAGAGTCGTACCCGACTGTCTATTCGGTCCCACCTCCAGGCAACCTAGTCGTTTCCTTCGATTGGAATCTACTAGGCATACCCCGTTTACCAGCTAGTGTACCATTCCAAATCATCGTACAAGCTTACAGAATGGTCATGGTCGGTACCATCATAGATGAAGGGGCTTCTGTGAGTATCCTTTCCTCGACTGCTAGGAAAGCGCTTGGCTCACCATTTCTTATGCCTTAGATGAGAAATCTGACAGGCTTTAACAAAGGAACCAGTTGACCGTTAGGGATCCTTCCAAATGTGCCTATTACTTTGAGAAGGAAAACTATTTATACGAACGGAATGGTAGTCCAAGGACCTCTAGACTATAATCTACTCCTTGGGTGCGACTATATTTATAGCATGGGAGCCATTGTCTCCTCACTCTTTAGAGTAATGTGTTTTCCGCACGAAGGTCGAATGGTCCAGCTCGTAGACCAGCTTTTGTTCCCTAGCTCACACATAGCTAATAGTCAAATGCCATCCCTAAATGGTCTTTTCACACAAGGAATGTCTCATCAATCTCCAGCCCTTCCACCTGAAGAATGCGAGTAATTCGGGGGTCATGACTGAAACCCAGCGGTTATGCACCCTAGCCTGCTCTGGTAGGAAAACTCTAGGTATAGAGTAGGTTTCTGCAAAGGATATATGACTGGTCCGAAACCCTTCCATATAGAAAGATGGGATTAGACTGGAATAAGATACCTCCATCAGAAGGTATGCCTTTCCCGATAGAACAAATGTTTTATTTGCAAATTGAAGGGTAATTTGGAAAGGGTATGCCTTTCCCGATAGAACAAATGTTTTGTCTGCAAATTGAAGGGTAACCTCAAAACTCTACTTCGCTATACCTGGGGTCATGCAAACCTTTTTGCATGCAAGTGAAGAGTGACCATTTATTTTCGTAGTTTGTAGATTCTCAACCCTTTAAACTCGTAGGATTGGTCGTTGCTAGCTTGCATAAAGAAAGGACACGGAGCAAAGCTTCGAAAGGTGCAAGCTCCACAAAAATGGAATCTATCGTGAGATGTCCTTATCATATGACTGGTATGAGCTATTTTTATGTGAAGTTCAAGCTCGTTAAAAATTTAACCTAAGCAATGAGAAAATGTTCCCCTTAGAGTTTAAGCTCATTAAAAAATGAACCAATCTCCAGTAAATAACCATTGTGAACGCATTATAATCTTTTGAGCCTTGGTCGTGTTCTCATCATCACCTCCACTCTCTTTTAGCTGATCGTATGCCTCTGTTTGATTGTTTACCCTTTTGAGGAACATCTGCGACAAGTGATCTTGTTAGCCATCCTTGTGACACTGCCATGATTGGAAAATTCCAAACCTTACCTGGAATCAGTTGCAACCCGAAATTATCACTCGTTCCTCAAAAAACGAGTCCCCTTTAAGCTCTTTTCATCTGACTTGTAAAATATGAAAATATTGCCAAGCGATTGGCCTCTCTAGCTCGTTAAAGCTACTGGAAGTGCTATCCCTCCTCTAGATTTTAATCTTTTTGGACCTGAGGGATTATTACACAAAAATATCGAGTGCCTATCTTTTTTGGCTCATTAAAACTATCAAAAACTCATCCCTTTCGTATTATTTTATACTTTTTCAGACTTAAGGGATTACATGACGAAAAAGGATTATTGGAGTTTCCTTTCTGTCCCTTTTCAAACTCTCTAAAATTGAAAAACGACCGAGTTATCATTGTTGTTAAACTCGTTAAAACCAATAGTGACAAACTTGTCCATATAGACGAGAACGAGTTTAACTGTCGCTAGGCTCGTTAAAACATAGTGAAGGGTTTGCCTAAAGGGAAAATTATAGAACAAGAATATGTTATCCTGCTCAAGATTGATAAAAATAAAGAGGTACTGGTCAGCAATGATTGGGGAAAATTGTGAAGAAAACTTGAAGAAACGTTATTGGTAGCAAGTCGCTCTTGAACATGACACTTTCACTCCACATCCGAGTCAGGTTGGGTTATTCCGTTCACTGGTCATATTGCCATTGGTCCATCGTACCATCCATCTTTGGGGTTAACACTACCAATTCATTTTAGTGTCACCGGTATGTTCAAGAGAAGTCGCTCAGAGAATTCACCTATGTCTCATCCGCTGCAAGACATTCACGCTCCATTCTTCCACGACCGCCACCCTAAATCCTATATCATTAGATCGTTTTCACCTCCAAAATCATTTGCTCCATTTCGTGTCGTAGATGTGGGATTCATTAAGGCCCTCCTACGATGGGTTGCTTCTTATCAACATCAGCTCATTATCCAAGAAGTCGACCTAGGAACAACCCTTTCAGTACTTTGAAGCTTGCATGCCTCAATGGCAAGTTTCTCACTTCCAGCGACAGGTTTACATCAATGGCCTTTGATCAAAAGATTTTACATGGTGTTTGACGCCAAGTCCCTTTTTCACACCACGTGAATTGTACTATCGTACCTTGAGGGTCATCATCATTATCAGTGATTCGTATCGTGCCTGTTAACAGCTTACATCATTGGTTGGTAATCAGGCGATGTCTTTCCATGTTCGACTCCAGAACATCTTTCACATGGATTGACTTGTACTCCGAGTGAAGATTGAACGAGTTTGAAGACCATGGATCTAGTTTCATCCATCCAGGCTGTGGTATATTCTGGAATATAAAGACATCAAGTGTACATCATTGCTGAACAGATGATCATCCGAATCAAAGGATGATGACTCCATCCGAATCATCAGTCTGCTACACAGAAGGTTGCTGTCCTATGTACATGAAAATGAATTTATAAAGCTGAGCACGAGAATTTCTGCCTCAGCTAGATCATGAAAAATATTATGAAGATAATGTATTGTATTGTATCTTATTATAGGTCGCCTTCCAGCTCAAAAAAACTTCAGATCCTCATGATAAAGCATTTCACCCGACATCAAAAGATTAAAGACCTCATGCTTTAGGGAGCAACTGTTATAGACATTTTTGGGCACTGTAACCCCAATCATACATGTCCATAAACCAAGGGCTTATAAGTCCCTAAAAGTGTTGCTTCACACCCTAAAGGAACAAGGTCAGCTGATTACATCATCTCCCAGAAGTTCTCCATGGAAACTGCTCAGAACTGGTCAAACTGACCTACAAGTTGCTCAGTGTAAGGGTGCGATGCATCTCACCTGCTCAGTGCAAAAGTTGATGCATACTAAAAGCCCTTCTGTAGGGTGCGATGGGCAAGGTAGACAAATGCCCAGAGATAGTTGCAGGTGATAATTATGGAATCTTCAGAAACTTCTCCCGTGACACTTGCCTTTTTGAATTCGCCAGGATGAGAAGAGATCATCAATCTCCAAGTGGAATCAAGAACTATCAGAGAGAGGACACTAATAAAATCCTAGAACTGACTCACCCCCTGCAATCATCTATATATGGATCCTCATCCCAGAGATCCAGAGCTGAAATCTTTATCTTATAAGGAAGTGCTTGGTTTCCTGGTGCAAATCATAGTGTTGGTGATCTAAGCTTTTCAGGAGGTGAAGAAGGTTCACGCTGGAGGAGAATTGGTCAGAAACAATGGGTGTATCCTCTTTCTATTCTTGATATTAATAAAGCTATTCAATTTTTCCTCCACATTCTTGTATGTTTGATGATATATGCATTTGTGTGGTCAATGTATATCTCGTCCTATATTGTTTATGATTGTAGATCTCTGTTCTTCGATAGTATTATGCTGCTTTGATTCCACAAGTTCTCTTTGAAGCTGGGTAAGCATATAAGGAGCAGCAAAGATCTGTCATAAGGGAGAGGAACCAAGCAGGGAACGAAGCGCAAGACTCAGGTTGGTGTCCTTTGTTCCCCTCTTATCTACTTCTCATAAAGGAAAAGTGAAATTAGTTTTGGTTTGTTTGTTTCTAAGATAACTACCCGTCTTAGTGGGACAAGCAGCTCTCAGTGGACACTAGATTTCCTGATAACAGACATACATGAGCTTCCCCTCAAATAAATTATCTTCACCATCACACAATTGGGTGGCAGCGTTGTTCCTCATTTGTCTACCAAACCTTAGATGTATTATGCATTAAATTTTTTTTTACCTACAGCCTTCAATTGGTGCGAATAGATTTTGGAAAAATGTAAAGGAATAATTGAATAGGGAAAAAGGCAGGTGATTGAACAAATTTGAGTATACTTCCATTATAGTTTCATATGATTTGGAGAGGATACCATTGTTGTGACCCTAGAGGATATCATGGGAGCTGTCCGGGCCAAGGTACCCTCATATGAGACAGTGGGTAGATATGATGGCTCATCATGCAGGAGGACCTATGATGGAGTTTACTCCTTCCTTCTTTAGATGCCTACAAGAGAAGCTAATCATTATCGAGTATTATCCCTATGCTAGAGAAAATTTCAAAGATTATCCAAAGCTTTTCCTACCTAAGGGAGAGTAGTGGGATGACGTAGGTAAAAAGCACTATCATTTTGGGTTTTTAAGCTTTACAATTTTTATTTTTTATTTTTTTATGTATTAGAGAATAAATATCTATTTGTTTACACTAACATTGGACAAATGCAACCAGTGGGTATGTCCTCACTCCATCAACAAGAAAAAAAACAACTTGGATAGGTTGGATATGGCGGGGAAGAGATGGGAGATCCAGATCTAGAAGAGACACTAACTAGGTTTGAGGATCACGTAGAGGGTTTGAGTGACAACATTCCAGATACATGGATTGATGACATCCCTATCTATTTATAGATATATACCATAGGGGTTCTAGTTCAGATTGGTCGACTGCTATGATAGGTTTCTTGTGTGGTTGTTTTTTATTGTGATTATCATCATCATTAGTCACCTAGGGATTTTGAGCCACAGTTTATTTTGCATATATTTAGATATTATAGGTCATGAACTATATCTATCTCAGACAGAATTTTCGTAAAACTCAAACACTATTTACAATTTCTAATGTATGGATGATTTCAACTTATTCTATTGTCTTGTACAATGTATGATAATGATTGTATGTTTACAAATGTTTATCTAAAATATAATTAGCTAATGCATTTGTCAATGTATTTGGGCATCTTGGAACACTTATATATTCAATATAATCAAAATGTCTCAGCTAAGAGGAAAACTGTCAAGAACATACATAACATAGTTGTACTCCTCATTATATAAACGTTATTCAAATTTAGTACCACGAGTTGTGAATGAAGTCTGAAAACTAAATGAGGAATACCACTTGAAATGGCATTAGACAATGGTTTGATCACTTCATTATACTCAATGATACTTTTAGTTGTGTGGCCAATGCATATTCCTTGTAAACTCATTAACTCGTCAACAAGAGCATAGATTACCCATGCTATGGAGGAAATGTTTTGGGCACTATGACTAGCGCCATTAGAATAAAAACCATATGGTTGTGGGAATGCCAACATATGAAAATAAATGTAATCCAATATGACCAGAAGTAGTAGAAAAACCTCAAGAAAAACACACTACAAACACACCAAGATACCTATATGGTATGTACACAATGACTATATAGAAAAACTCTAGGCATAGTATTTCTTAAGGTACAATCCATTACGAGGTTGCACCAAGGGAATTCTATCAAAATCTACAAGCTGGTAGGCCCTTTTGTAAGTACGCATTTAAATATGTATGACATTGTTGAAGCCTCGAAAATCGTTGCTTACAACATGGGGGAAAACCACCCAGTTCGGACTTTGGTTGGCAGCTCCTTTTCCATTTGGTGCAGTGGCTCTCACTGGGGATAATGGGACCAGTCTCCCAATATAAATTATGACAGTGTTGATGGGGTGATATATGATAGTTCAGAGGAATGTTTAAGCTAAAAGTAATATAATCTAAACTAATAATCACATGCATATATCCTAATTTAAAAACTATCTAGCTATGACTATACCCAAGAATAAAATTCAAACATGCGATCTATAATAATGTCCTAAAGCAATTGGTAATAAAGATAATTCAACTGCAATAAGAAGTGAAATCGTTATAACAATAATCGTTTTGGATAAATAGTTAGCCGAAATGATTGTGGAAGATATATCGCATAAGAAATTTTTCACATATTCAGCATAAAATTTAGGACATCATCATACAAAAGTGCAATAATGCTAACCAAGATTTAAACTTTCATACATAAACAATTTGAAGGAAAAGTTATTTCTTAATACATAAATAAAACAAAATCACAAGATAAAAGTACCATTTGTAATAAGTTCTGCTCATGTGTTTCAGCAATATTGACCTACTTTCAATCAATTCAACACCATATAAGAGTACAAAGTGCAATTTCCGTAGAATATGCCAGATAAAACGAAAATAAATCATGTTCCATTCATGTCATCAGAACTTCCTCAAAGGGACAAAAGTGCATCTTTTGAAGATTGTTTGTGATAAAATTTCTGGACCCCTCTCTAAATGCATGAGAGGGGTTTAAATACTAAATTATAAATCCTAAGAATAGATTATTACAAAGATAGTTGAGGAGGTTTAAACGAACTTCCTCAAATTATGCAAAACAAAACGAAAATAGAAATAAAACATGGTGACTAACTCCTTTGCGTTTGATCTTTGAGATCGTAGATGTCCGTCATTAGTTTGAGCTCTGCTAGTGGGCCAATTGTAGATTACAACTACCCAATGAGTGTGACATCGGTCAGTGCTGGCACCATTTTTTGCATGGAAGAGGTTAGGCATTGCAGGGTCATCCACTGGCTATAAGGCTTAACTAAATATTGTCAGTATGCTTCCCAGTTTAACCTAGTCATTTGCCTAATTGCTTCCTCTCTTTCCCTTATTGCCGACCTCCATTGTTGTTTGAGCTGTTTGACATTCAGAAGAAAACCTAGTACAGACTCTACCAGCGGGTTTGCACTGTGCAAAGTTTCATTGATGTTTTCAATAACACTGTTTTCTGCTACTGCTGTGACCACTGTTGCTTTTTCTGCTTGTTTAAACCGAGAATCCTAGTTTGCAAATAGAATTTCTTTATGTGACTCCTCTAGTATAAGAAAATCAGCCTTTCTCCCATCCTCTGAATTATTCCAGGTGATGAAGTTAGAAACTCTTTTCAAGACCTCATCATATTCGAGTCTCATGTCAGCGACTTGACTCGTTAACTTATGACTAGTCTCACAATAAGAACTCAACTGCGAGACCTTCTGGCATAAAATTTCTTTTTGGTGCATTAGCTAGGAGTTAAGGTTGAGTGCTTCAATTATAAACTGATCAATATTCAGACTGTCCTTATACTAATCTGTTATAGCTTGTATCTGTGCCTCCTTTTCTGCTAAGCTGGCTTGATTTTCTATTTTCATATGCTCGAATTCTTGCTGGAGCTTGGATATTTGCAATTTTGCTTGTTGGTTAGATTTTTCTTGCTCTAACTATTGTTCCAATAGAAAAATTTTATTTTCCTTTTCTCTGAGAAACTTTTGTACCTCTGTTGCTTTATCAATAGTTGATATAGCATAGGATCCTGTAAATTGAGACAGTCTAGTAAGGTTCTCGGATGGGTCGATGGGTGAATCTTTACAGACAATAACCATCAGTTCATTATCAGGAGTAGTAGAAACTATAGCATCCAACTTCCTCTTCTTTCTTTGCCTTTTGATGATAACATTGTGGGTTGGGCTATAGAACATATCTAAAGGAGGAATCTCCTAAATTCTCAAAACAATTTTAGAGATAGGAGTGGCAGTAATTTGTTCTACCTCTGGAGTACTTACAGTTTTCTCTACTAAAATCTCTTAAGTTTCTTTTTGTTGTGGAGTCTGTGGCTCAAGTGCTTGTCCCTCTGTATGGAACTTTTTATTTAAATTCTCCCATTATTTCTCTAAATCAATCACCAAGGGTTTTGTTGACTACGTGGAGGTGGAGTGAATTTCAACCTATTTTTTAGCTGAGGTTTTCTCAATTGCCTTTTCTATAGATTCAACTATATCCTTTTTTGATTCTTTACTTTTACTTCCCCCATTCTGTGACTATAGCTCTGAGTTCTTTGACTCCTTGGTAGATTTCTCTTGGGACTATGCTTTGGAATCATTGTTAGAATTTTCTCTGGAGCTCTCTTCTAGGCTTATGCTGGGAGTTGACTCCCTTATTGGCACAATCTGTAAATGGTCCAATGGGACCTTTAACAATCTCCTTTCTCTGTATTCATGAAAGGCTTCAATATTTTCTAGGTCAAAAAGTAATGATGCCATGTGCTTCACATCTATGAATGTTTCCTTCTAGAGGAAGATGTCATTAAATGCATATTCCTCATGACTGAATACCTTCACTTTCACCATGGTAGTGAAGTCTTTGGTAGTGTCATTTGGGTCATACTGCCTTCCTAGGAATTTAGGCAATTTTAGAGATTTAATTATCTCCACTTCTTTGAATGCATGCCCAAGACCGTGAGTGCAAATGCTCCACACTACAATGGAAATGTAGGCCAAATGGCCTTTTTCGCTTCCTTTAATCCTTTGCTTAGCCCACCCTCACTTGATGCCTAGTAGGCTATCTCTCTAGCCATCAATTTGTCAGGGACATAGTATGGGAGGACATGCGGTGAGGAAATGCTGCCAAATACTCTGATATATGTGAATGTTTCCTCCCCAAACCATCTGGCCACTTGGAGGATATCTAGTTCGGCTTCCTTAGAGAACCTAGGGGAATTTGGGTTGTAAACCTGTTTATGGATAGGCAGCATGACTCCATGAAATAATTTGTAAAAATGGGGGTGAAACTAAGACTCCCACATGTCCTTATGATATATATGAATGGGAAGTGGATCTTTCACAGTTCACTTCCATCTCATGATAGGAAATTTTGAAACAAAATAGATTGCATCCATCACATAGGCACTCATAAAAAATGGAGGGTAAACCTTTGAAGAGATACTCCTTTTTTTCCTATAATCCTTTATTTCCTTTGCTAAATTATCATATAAAATTTGGGCCCAATTCATTATGGTTGTGTTTATGACTACATCTATTAATGGCATCCATTCTGGTGAAAATTTAGTCCTATCGGGTTTGCTAAACATCCTACATAGCATCGCTGTTGTAAAACTATGCGAGGGAGAAATAGATGCAATAGAGTACATACTTGCTTTGTCCTTTTTGATATTTCCCTCATTATTCGACTAGGTCTAGGTGACATCTGCTGGGTCCTCATTCTCTTTGGAAAAAGTCTCCAGGAATTGTTTGTTGTAGAGTGTTTGGGGCTTTGGTAGGTTGTACATAAGTCATAGGCTGTCTCGCGAAAAAGATCCCATAACCTCTTGGCTGCTATTTTTAAATTATCTATTTGAGATAACGGCCTGATCAATAATCCACTTGACCATATATGTAGAAGGGATTATCTTTGGTCACATGACTATGAGATGCAGAAATGAGCATGCGTCTAAAAAATGGAGGCAACTAAGGAAACACACCCGCTAGTTGTGATCTTTGTTTCCAAAGGTCTTGGTTCATCGTCTTCTAATAAATCATACATGGTTTCCCATGTAGAGGTTCCTCCTTCTCTGCTACATGTAGCATCTGTGAATAAAGGAGTCATTTCTGATTTCTCAGACGCAACTACCTTACCCTTCTTTGCCATTGCTCCTAAAGACTCCTTTTGTGGATTTTTTTTGAAAATGGGAAAAACAATAGCTATCATATATACAAAGATAAGAATGAATATAAGATGGAATAATGCAGATAACTTGAAAGGTGATAAGAAAGGATTTTTATTAGAATGCAAGTTAGAAGATATCGTATCATGTTGAACGACTTTTCACACATATATGCCATTAACCTTTATTAAATTCCCACTAATGGTTTGTTATCTTTTAGATTTATTGCTCATTAATGTATGCATCATAAGCCAGGAAGGAAGCTTTTGGGTGGCGAGCCTTTAAATTGCAAAAATGTTGATTTTGTGATTTGGGAAGCAATATCGCAAATCGCATGATCGCATTATGCTTTCCTTATTTTTTCTTTTGTTTCTGTGAGATGCGAGATGTGTGCCACTTAATATTGTTTCCAAAACATAGCTTGTTTGTCAAGTTTTCTTATGAAAAGCCCCTTTTATTAAGCAGTGAATGTAAATACTTGTTTGTAATGTTGTAGAAATTCTCACTATAGATTAACCTGATTATGCAATATAACTAAAGCAAAATAATTAATCTACTTCTACAATCAAACTTGTGGAAGCTTAATAGATTTAAGCGAGATCAAGCAGAACACATATAATAGAGAAGAAGAATCAATACACATGAAACACAGAAGAATACTTTGGGGAAAGACTCAGCTAAAAACCCCGCTATCTGTATTATTATACAAGTGGAAATATCTTAGCTTTAGCTCTCACAGCTATCCAGCTCTCAGTACAATCCCTCACACTACTCATAGATAGAATAGACTGCTCATATGCCTTCTCCTCTGCCCTCCAAACCTCCTATTTCCTTGCGCTATTTTCCCTGGGTGATCCAGCTATAACCTTGTGTGACACTTATGTCACCCACTGCTCCAACACATTGTAAAACTGCGCAAATCTCAAGTAATGAATTCCTTCTACATGCAAGATATTTTCTTATAGGAAAATTCTTTCAATTGATAGTACATTATCCCTACCTCTAATCTCAATTGGGTAATTTTCTGAATTGACGTGCATGAGTTATCAATGAGAGAATTTTCAGTTATCTGAAGTACACTAGTTTGATGCATGCATGCATTAACTAACTGAAGTCACAATTAGTTCCTCAAATTGTTTGGAACTAATTTAACTGGACTTAACTCAGTTAACTAACCTAACTAATTACAACTAAAATACAACTCATCCTTATCTCCTTAATTAAGAGATAATCTCCTTAATTTAAGGGATAATTGTTGCATGACTTCACAAAGACTTCTAGCTTGAATTTCTCCAACTCAAGATGAATTAATTAATTATTTTCCAAGCAACTGGTGAGACTAAATTCAAATTTTAATTCTCAATTTTAATTCAAGGACAAATTAAAATTGGAATCTTCTTATTGCCACATTTCAACACTCCCTCTCAACAAGAAAGGGATTATTTACCACCCCAATCCTATCTCTATTGAACTCGAATTTACACTTTGATAATGCCTTAGTCAAAATATCAGCATCTTACTCCTCGGTTGAAATATACTGCAACAACATGATCCTCCTTGCCACACAGTCTCTGAGATGATGATACTGGATGTCGATGTGCTTGGACCTATTATGAAATATTGGATTCTCAGAGAGTTTGATACAACTCTGATTATCGCAATAGATCACAGTTGGATCCATCCTCTGATCAAACAAACCAACTAGAATTTTCTGCATCCAATGGCCTCACATGCTAGCTAATTGGTAGCCATGTATTCAACCTCTACTGAGCTGAGTGCAATAGACCTCTGTTTCCTACTGTACCAAGAAACTACAGCTGACCCAAGGTTGAAAATTCCTCCTGATGTGCTCTTTCGATATGATGGAATTGCTACCCAATCTGCATCCGTGAAGCCCTGTAGCTTCACTCCCTCTGTTCGTCTGTACCATAATCCATATTGAGATGTGCCTCTGAGGTATCTTAAAGCATTCTTAGCTACCTTCCAAAACATCTTGGTAGGCTGAACCATTGCTTGACTAAGCTAGTCCACCGCATAGCGCAAATCTGGTCATGTGTTCACTAAATACATCAGTGAACCCAAAAGATGCCGATACACAATAGCCTCTACTACTCCTAAATTAGCATCCTTGTTACACTGAAATTTGTCACCATGGCTATCTGCAGTTAAATAGCCATTTTGTCCTCCTTGTCAAGCCTCAAACCTTTGCTCTTCATGTCAAACTTCAAAAAGAGAGAAAGTCACTTTAAAAACATGTTTATCTCTGGGTACGCAGGTTCTCTCTACCTTGCCTGCATGTACGCACTCCTAACACACTATACCTGCGTATTTATACTTTCTGTAAACTAAAGGTGGGGTGCGTACCCCTGTAAAGGTCAAAAGGCGCGAGTTTCATCTTTAAAAAGTTACTTGTGGTCACTTTTAGAGCCTTCTAGAAGAGTGTTTGACGTGTATTGAGCGCCTCCAGATGGTTCATGCATCCCTATGATAGAGGAGCTTATCCCATCAAGAGAGGAGCTACCCCATCCAAAAGAGGGAGTATCCCATTGATGTTGGAACTGAATAATCTCCTCTAGAATACTATAAATACAGGCATTGGGCCAGAGGAGGGGAGGTTGAAAGCTGAACATTCTAAAGGGTAAATGCTGCTGGAATTAGGACTTCCATTGTTGAAGTGTGAGGAGAGATCACTATCCTTCCTTGTTGCCATAGTGGGAGTGGGTGAGCTTGTCAAAGTAGAGGAAATCTCTTGTTGGACCCTGGGAGGAGCTTGCACAACACCAAGGCTCAGGTTGTGATGGTTCCTTTTTTGTTTCCTTAATACAAATAAGTCCATTCTTCTCAATGATTTGTTGTTAATGAATTATTTCATGTACTCCTTGGTCTATGTGATGAATATGCTTTGTTTTATGATGAATATTCAGGTGTTATGTAATCGTTTGCTTTGTTAGTGTATGCAGGTCTTAAAGTGAAGGAGGAGCTCATCTGGATCAGCAAGGCTGGACTGCTACAACAAGCGTTGGACCTAAGGTAAGATCGAAAAACACTTGATCTCTCATAGAATAACGTGTATTTAGAGAAGGATTGCTCTTGTTTGGTTTGTTTGTCACTAGAGAGTCTTAGACTCCTAGGGAGGTTAGGTTTGTCCGCAAACATAACTCTTTCCACATGACAAGGATTTCCCCCTTGGGGGTGGTGGGGGAGATACATCTAGTGCTTCCTCATGGGAGGAATATAGGAGAGTTTGTGAATCACCACTATGTACCAGATGTTCTTGTAAAGGGAACAACCATCCAAATTAGTGACTTAGAGAGGCTTGAGACATGAGCTATAGCCACAATGGTGTTGTGGATCTTGGGTAGTCATGCATTTCATCACATCACTAGGGGGCAGATGATACTCATGGAGTGTGTGTTGGCAGGGAGCTACTATGGGTTAGCCCAGATGATGTTGTCATCATTGAAACAATAGTTGGAACTATGCAGGAAATAGACCAGTGACAAATATTAATTTGGGAAAGTTTTATGCTCATTCTTCTTTGAGAATATCCCAACCATATTCTCTTATGTACAGATTCACGATGGGGGTGTATAGGAGCCTAGAATGCACCGCTCGGGGAAGCTACTGCGATGAGGTGGAGGAAGGGGAGTTGAATGTGTGCTCCGACCTACATTTTTTGCACATTGGGACCAAATTCCACTATACATAGATGATTATCCATATAATGGAATGAACTATTAGGGAGGTCCTAACTTGCCAGTTCCATCGAGACAAGCATGGGGTCCAGATGGTAAGTTAAAGGTGTTATATATTTAATGCATTTATGTTTTAAGAAATATGTGTATGTCATACTAATTTCTAAACTTTTTGGTATGGATATATAGCAATGGTGAGGCCGACAGGATATACAAGACCAGCCGCAATGCCTAGGGCTATAGATCAGGGTGGTTCTACATCACAACAAAGATCAGGTAGTGATGCTCTACTAGAGGATCTCTGATGTAGATTCGACATGCTACTAGCTATGGTGACAGAGCATTGGTGGAATGAGTTAGAAGATCAATATACCTATGACTATATTAGCCTTCCCTCATAGTGGCGAGGTATCACGAGGCACATTGCTATAACTAGTCAGGCAGTTTGAGACCTATGGGCTTATGGGATGGAGCCATTGGCTCGGGAGCATCCATATGATAGTGATTAGGCATAGGGACATGTGGGTCCCCATTTTTGTTTTGTTATAACATGTGAATGAGCATATCAGACGTATTTAGAATAGTGGAATCCAAACACGATATTTTCAGACTACCAAGTGATTCCATCATCAAGAGATGCGTCAATAGATATTCTCCAAATCTTAATGATGTATCCAAGAGCTATATTTTTTAGCTCTGGATAATCTTAATTTCTCGAATTCTGATGCGCTGTCCATCATATCCCTCCCATGGTAGGATTTGATGTTGTTAAATAATGAATCCATACAGGTGAGGATAGAAGAGTAGGAATGACCTGTTATAGAGTTTTGTGAACCCAATGTTTTAGACTACCAAGTGAGTCCATCATCAGGGGATGTTGTATCCAAGAGCTATATTTTTTAGCTCTGAATAATCTTAGCTCTGGATCATCATTTACCGACAGATTGGGTGCACCAATGGGAAATTTGGAAATTAATTTAGCAAGGGCTAACCATCTCTTACTCTTGGGTGTGACAAACTCGAGGTCAAATTCTTGAAGGATAATTATACAATGGGCATACTTCTTGTTAATGATTTATTGACTCAACAAGAAGGCCATGGGGTTGGAATTGGTCACAAATTTGGTAGTGTGTGATAGTTTCCTATAGTCATAGTAGTTAGAAAACAAGTTTTTAATTTCAAGTTTATTTGACAAATGTATACAATTTTACTATGATCTTGTAGAGATGAAGCTATGGTCTTAGTTTAGAATAAAATTTTCATTATTCAATGTAATTATGTCAAAGTGTGTGAAGAGTCATGAAAATAGTCATTGATGTCTTTAGAGGTAGAGTTAAGTGGCTCTAGGTTTAGGTTTCATCAAAATATCACGAGTGAGATTATGTTGTTATGTATTATCATCATTGGCACAAATTGGTAGGGTGTCTTGGGTCCGTTAGAGTGTCAAATCATGATCAGTCATGACATCATCATTAGTACAATGGTTAGGAGGACAACGTCGTGCTTCTGACAAGTGATGCACATTCATCATTCGATTTCAAAGTTCCAATCATCACCCTTGAAATCTGCATTTAGCCACCTTGGGAGTTCAAATGCATGGTTAACGTCAAGAAATTCCATAGAGACTTCATGTTTTCCATCGGAAGCTTGCTATGTGGTGATTGGAGGTTGCTACACAAAGGAGGTAGGGGAGGCATTGCACTTTCTTACAGGCGCTACACTTTTGGTTGTAGGTGGAGGTTTGAGAGATGTAAGCTTTACATAATGAAATAGGTTTCTATGGAGGAAGTATGGATAATCCTGAAGGGATCTAGAGCTGGGAAAATGGATGGGATTGGAATATTTCATAATATGAAAGGATAATGTACATGGAATTTCGCACATGTAACAATCATCAAGCAACTCAAGGAATTAATGGAGCTACATCAACCATGGCTTCGCTGCGCTTATCTGCTGCGAATTTATGAAGACATCAAATTTTGATAAGGAATTAGAATTTTTGTCTCTTTTGTCCATGTAGGAAGTTTTTGTGAATATTTGGATCAGATCCAAATCAATTTTTTCAGTCATAAGATCAAGTGTTTGGTTAAGTGACAAAGATGGAGGCGCACTATGCAACTCCACTGCAATTGTACTACAAGAAGAAGTTTTGGGGTTTGAAGGATTGTGTTCGGCCTATAATTTTACCATGAGTTTGAAATGTTTTATGGGCCATTCCCGAAGGTAGTATAAGCTTGGATCATTATGCTTATGCGTTGTGATTTCACACGATCACCATATTTTCACCATGTCTCTTAAACCCTGTACCTATTTGCCATGAAATTTTTACAGTAGATGCATGGGGGTGAGATGAATAACCTCACTTAATTTTAGGGAAAAATTCTTCATGATTTTTGAGAAATGAGCCATTGTCATCTGCAACCATTTTTGGATTTTATCGAGATTCGTCAATAATGTTTGGCTCAAAATTTGTGAGGAGGAGGGTTATAATGATATTAAATTTCTGCAAAAAATCAGCTCAATTTAGCTTACCATTTAGTATATAATAAAAAATACAAGTGTTGCACTATTCTGCTGTGTTTTTTCATTTTTGTTGCACAAGGAGGTTGTGCAACGTCGATGTTGCAGTTCCAAACAATCATCCTTTTGACTGAGGTTTTCATGCCAAAATTTATTATAATATGTTTTTATGATCATGGTAAATATTAGGAGACATCCAAGGACTCGTAGGCTCTATTTGGACTAACAATTTAATGTAAATATGCCTGCAATGGTTTAGTCAAAAAACCCTTAATTTTGAGAAAACAGTTCTATTTTCATTGCATTAGTTAGAAATAGAAAAATCCTATTGAGGAATTCGGTTCCTAGAGGAAGGAAAATATTTGCTTTAGCAATTTATGATGTAATTTAGATCAAGAAAAAGGCTGGATAGGTTCGAAATAAGAGACATTGTGTATTGCAATTTTTCTTGATATATCTTTTAGCGAATGAAAGGCAAAGGTCAAATTTTACAGGGATTCCTATGCTAGTTTCTTTGGAGATGTGCTTCTTAGTTTTATAAGTTGTATTATGTATCAATCATACTTTGAAATGTGTCTTATTGTTTAGTTAAACAAAGCTATTGGCTAAAAATTCACTTTAAATGGTGCTTTCTTTCAGTTTGCTAAACATGTATGTTTTCTTCTAAAATGATATCTAGAATTCATCCAGTTGATTGGTGCTCTATATTCCATTTCCACTTATCTTCTGCCCACCCATACAAAACATTTGACTGAAACTCCAAAAGGACTACCTACCTTGCCCCTGTAGAAGATCCTCATTTTGTTCATCTTATCACTAGAACCATAACCAGCTTGACATGACTCCATGCCCAATGGATTTGTCCTCTTTCCAAACAACAAATCTTTGAAACTTATACCCCACTGAGCACCATACCTAGTCTAATGTCCAAGTGATTGAACATTCTAGATAGAGAGAGCCCTCTTTGAAGTTGGTAGGGCTAGATTTCAGCCTCAAAGTGGTTTGTGGTTACCTCTATATTTCCTTCCCACAACCTAAGAAAACTACATAGGGCTAACAATGCACATAAGGATATAATGATGAATATTTCAAAAATAGAACACAACATCCAACACCAACGTTTCTTCATGTGAATAGGACAGTGGGGGTCTGCTACGGTTCTTACTGACATAATAGATGACATGCTCATTTCTAACACCATCTTCTTGGATTAGGACCTCAACGATCGAATAGGTGAACAAAAAGATAAACAAGATGGAATCCATCTCAAAATTAGGTGGATTGATCAAGGGAGCAGAAGTGAAAGAACATTTGAGGGCATCGAAAGAATGTTGAGCTTAGCTATCCCAAACAAATGGAATTTTAGATCGAAGGAGTTTAAGAAACCTGTGCATAGTGTGGTGTAGGGATACCCCCACATATGCTCACAGTATGCATAAACATGTACAAACACAACTATCCCAGATATTTAACTTTGCAATGGAGTCAAATCTTCAACCATACATGGTTAAGGGCCTTTTTCATTAGAGTTCCTTTGCATCGAAGCCAATCCCCTACATAAACTTCTTATCAGGACTTTAATCAACCCTTGAGCCTTCCTCAAATATTTCTTATCCATTAACCATAGATATATAGCCTTTCCCCATTTATAAGTGGATTTATACATAAAATACTCCTATCGGTGCTTTATTTCATCACGATCCCTTTTAAAAGGGAATTACACATAAAACTGTGTAAACATACCTTTTCCGATGATCCTCGGCCGTTGCACAATTACCAAGGATTGCCTTTATCACAGTCGCTCATCGCTGCCTCCACGGGTTTCACTAACAACAGCTTCTATTGCATCTGGTATACGATTAGCGCATATCAGATCTCAAATCTTATTCATTGCGCCATATAACAATATCGGGTCCACCTTGCCATTCACTTCTGATCTTAGAAGCTCCCAACGCCGATCGCCGATAATTCCAAATTTTGATCACCGATTTATCGCTGTTGGCAATAGCGCAACACTGCTAAACACCACCGCTGGCCCTTGGCACCTCTGACTTCCAATTGTGATTTAAATCGTGACCATTGATCTGGTCACTATCCAATGGTCCACGAACAATCGGTGCACATTCATCACAATCCCGCAAAGCTTGGTTCTAATAACTTTAGGTTCTTCGTCGATGTGACTTAATCTCAACCGTTAGTCTTCTAGATCCAACGACTGCTAAGCGTTACCACTCGATTTGTCCATCCACCTGTTTACTTAGATATTGCGCCCTTTCTTCAATTTTCCTCTGTGGTTCGAGTTTCTTCAAAAGATTCTGGCCTTCTGCTATTTCCCTGGACACTCCTCTTGAGCTTATGTTCTGCGAATTCTTACATCGCTTTCACTTCAGAGCTCCATTCCTCTCCTTCTTACTGGATTCAAAGATCTCTTATGATTCCTTTGAATTGTTATCTCCTCTCTGTATTCTTCAGAACTCTTCCTACAATCCTCTGTTATAGAGCTTATGAGTTCATGCACAAATCAATCATTCACACTTATTACACACATTTACACAGTTCCCAAATGAACCTCTATATATATAAAATTATGAATAATTGATTACAACCGAGACTGCTCTGTCTCTATACAGGTCTATTCTTCAATACTGTGGCCTCTTCCTTTGACTCTGCCCGTAGGCTTACATATATGCCAGGAGTTCTGTTGAACTATCCTAGTTTGACTCCTATATCTAGTGAGCTAACTCCTAAATCCTCCATCCATTATGTCCACTCCTAATTAATTAATTCCTAAAGTCTCTCCTTAGTTCCTCGAATCATCAACTGTTCTAAGAGTCCTAATTGATTTTAGGCTTTTTTGTCATTATTTCCACTCAGGTTCTCATTTATTCTAGAGCACTTACAACTTCCTCCTATTATCTAATTAATTCACTTAAAAGCCTAATATTACATTAATTTGTCACTTAGCAATCCAACTTCCTAAAAATACATGACCCCCTATGTCCACTTAATTACAATGATTCTCTTGGGTGAATGCTCCTACATCATACTCCCAAAGTAGAAAATATTCATGATCTCCTGATCATGTGTCTTCTGATCTTGGTCTTCCTAGATCCCACACTTTGTTCTGTAACCGTCCACATGTTTTGTTCCCTTGTTGTTGTTGTACTTCTGTTGTCTTTTTCTCCTTCTTCTTATCAATCAGGTTCAAACTCTGATTGATGTTGCTTCCTTCTGCTACCATTTTCCTCCATTTTGTCTTCTTCATCATCAATTGCCAAATTTCTTCAATTTTTGTTTCCAGTACATCTTTGGACTGGTCCATATTCTGCTTCTTACTTCTTCCTCTTTCTCTTTGTTTTAGGTTGTTGTTGTTGTCCACTATTCTTCAAACTACTGTTGGTTTCCTTTACTTGCTCCAACTTTTACCTTGCTTGCTTTGCTGACTTCTATGTTGTCTCTTATGCTGACTTTTGTTTTTTTTTCTTCAAATTTTGCTATGACTCCTATGTTGACTGCCTCCCTATCATCCTTATTCTCTTTCATGACTAAATCGTGACTGTTTAGCACTCTCTCCAGCAATTTAACATCTATGTTCCATGGATTGAATTCTTCCACTGAGTCTTCTTCTTTCACCTTTTTTTGGTTGCTCATCTATGCCAAATCTCCTTCAGCATCTGCAACTAAACCTGCATTCACAAACCACTTGTTAAAATTAAAAACATAAGGCTTCTATGCCTTATCTTCCTTTGGCAACAATTTAGTTTGGTACTCTGTTTCTTTCTCCTCTGTCAACACATCAGTATGCTGATTTGAACTCTCAAAAGAATTCATGAGACTGCCCATTTGTCTCTCTCCCACACCATCTGTCCTAATGATGTCTTCCTGCTCTTGTTCACCATAGTGAACTCCTTTTCCCGCAATCACACTATCATACTCTGAATTTCTCGGCAAATATTCCAACAATGCAATTTCTTTGTGACACTTCATAAGTATTTCATCATCACTTATATTTCCTGCATTTATATACAAATTATTAGTTTGGAAATCATAAGGTTCAATAGTCCCAACTGTTGCTTCACATATCAGTTCTACAAACTGAACTTTATCTCCTTCTTCCACAAGAACTTGTTCCTGTGTTGTCACATCTTCACACATCCATGCATTATTAAGTTCTTTATACGACAATAAATCACTGCTTCTCTCATTTAAGAGACATTCTCCATCCTCCTTTACTTCAAAGTTTTTATCTTCTCAAAAATACTTCTTCATACTTCTGACAGCTTCAACAAATTGCTCATCCTCTGCAAAACATTCTTTTGTTAGTGTTCTTTCTGCCTTTGCAAAGTCTTTTGCATAGACTTCTTCCTTCTTAACATCTTTTAGTAGATGCCCTTCTTTTTCCTTTATTGTCTCTATAGCTTCCATGGCTACTTCCACTGTGCCTATCATCATAGTGAATTAATGATCCTTTACTATGTTTTCAGTTAACATAGTTTCTTCTTCAAGTTTTCCTTTACTCTCTTGCTGTTTATCTTCTCCCAACTGCATATGAGACCTATATATCTCATATCCTTCCAAAATGGAATTTAGATTCTGCTGGTCTTCATTCTCCTTTATGACAATATCAACAAATTGTCCTTATTTACATGTTTCACTTGCAAACATACACAAATTATTATATTTAGAACCATATGACCCTTTGGCCTCACTTGAAGTTTCAGTCTTCAAGTCTTCACATTTAGTCTCTCCCAGAATTTCTCCCTGTTCTGGTAAACAAATGGAATCTTCCATTCCCAACTCAACTTCTTTGATTTTTTCCATCAGCCACTTCACTTGCTTTTGTTGTAGCCTTTTCTACAACTTATGCCACTTCATTGGCTTCTCTCTCAAAACCCAACCTAGTCTCTGGCTTTCCTCTAGTATTCTTCTTAATGCATCGAGTTGTTCTTTTAACTTTGCAACCTCCGGGTCAATTTCCTCTTCACTCATCCTCTTGCCATTTGCTTTGGCATCCTCTTTCTTCATCTTTCTTCTACTGTGGCTTCTCTTTGAACCTCTGCTATGACTATCAGTAGTCATCTTCCTCTCTTCTTTCTTCATGAGCTCCTCTGCAACAAGCCTCTGCAATAGCTAGTCCTCCTTGTTGTAATATTACCTCACTAAGCTCTCCTCACTTAGTCTTTTGGTAAGCATAGTTCCTCTGTCTAAAACCTCCTCTTGAGCAACACCTTTGCTCCTTCTAGGCTTCTACAATCTCTCACTCTTTCTTGATAACACTTCAATTGTCCTCTCTGTCCAATCTCTTGTTGGATTTTGTTTCCAGGTTCATTGCCACTCCTCTATCAGAATATTCTCCTTACTTTGTCTTCAAGAACACATCTAGTTCTCCTCTCACAGCTTCTCTTTCTGTCACCTATGCATTAATATAAAAAATCACATTCTTAATTTAAAACAGAACATATTATCTCACCTTCAATATGTCAGCATGATCTTGTTTCACCATTCCACCTATACTTTGAATGGATTGCCCTCTATTTTTTCTCCAAGTCCTCTTTCCTTCAGAACTTGCATTAAGAAATCTTGCTTTTTCTTTCCTCTATTCCTGTCTACTCCAAGCCTCTGCTGGGACTGCTACAGTCACCCATGAAATTCAAAAGTTCCCATTACAGTCTTCTACTGTATTCTCTATCATTCATCAATTAAATTATCCACATGACCTTATTCTGTGTGCAAACTCCTTTTCGTAGAAATATTTCCTCGCTCTGATTTCAATTCTTCTTTGATACCACTAATGGTGTAGGTATTACCCTCACATATACCCACAGTATGCATAAGCATGTACAAACACAACTTTCCCAGGTATGTAACTCTGCAATGGAGTCAAATATTCAACCATACATGGTTAAGGGCCTTTTTCACCAGAGTTCATTTGTATCGGAACCAATCACCCTACGTAAACCTCTTATCGGGACTTTAATCAACCCTTGAGCCTTCCTCAAATCTTTCTTATCCATTAACCACATATATATAGCCTTTCCCCATTTATAAGTGGATTTATACATAAAATACTCCTATCGACGCTTTATTTCATCGCAACCCCTTTTAAAAGGGAATTACACATAAAACTGTGTAAACATACCTTTTTCACTGATCCTCGGCCATTGCACAATTACCAAGGATTGCCTTTATCGCAATCGCTCATTGTTTCCTTCGCGGGTTTCACTAACAATGGCTTCTATTGCATCCGGTATATGATTAGCACACATTCAATCTCAAATATTATTAACCGCACCATATAACAATATCGAGTCCACCTTACCATTCACTTCCGATCTTTGAAGCTCCCAAGGCTAATCGCTGATAATTCCGAACTCTGATCGCCGATTTATCATTGTTGGCAATATGGCGATATCACTACACCATAAACATCACTGCTGGCCCTTGGCACCTTCGACTTCCAATTGCGATTTAAATCGTGACCATTGATCTGGTCACGATCCAACAGTCCACGAACAATTAGCACTCGTTCACCACAATCCTCCAAAGCTCGGTTCCGATAACTTTAAAAGGTTCTTCTCCGATGTGACTTAATCTCAACTATTAGTCTTCTAGATCCAATGGCTACTGAGCGTTACCACTCCATTTATTCGTCCACCTATTTACTTAGATTTTGCACCCTTTCTTCAGTTTTCCTCTATGGTCCGGGTTGCTAGGACCTAAATCTGCCTTAGGTTGAAGGAAGGCAAAATTCAGGCTAACCACAAACCACGCTTAGCCTCGTAGCTAGCCCTATGAGGACAGGAGAGGGCTCTCCCTGGGTCAACTCAGTAAAATATTCAATAGAGTCTGAGATGACTTAAATTGAATACTAATTTTAGGCTAGTAAATAGATATAAAAAGATAATTTATTGAATGACTGAATTTTCTGGGTTGTATGGGACCGAAGGAATAGCAAGAGCTTGAGAAATTAAATCAAAGACACTAATTATTTCATGAGGCAAGATAGGTAGGATTTTAGCAATCAAATTTGAATAACATGGAGTGGAAAGACAGTTGAGAGGTTGAAAAGGGCATATGTGATGAATCCTTTCCAGACAGAAGAAGCCACATAGAACATGAAACGCTTCCCGAAGGCAGAGCAATAAATGGAATTCTACCTTTCTTACTTAAAATAATTCAGCTGGAAATGATTATGAATGAAATGTGAAACATAACAAGTTAATTATAAAACACAAAGAAAGACACATGCTAGACTCTCGCCACATGAATCTCATAAACTAGAGCTGCAACCTTTCACTATTTCTCTGTCAAAGTTGTACAATGAAGTGCTGAGTTTTTCTCCCCTCCCAGAAATTCCAACCTCTTTTACAAATGATTTTTCATACAATAGATAAGCTTACTATGAGAAAATGGATCGACCCAGAATAAGGAATCGTTTAATCATCATTAATAGACATGAAAATCCAACCATCAGCAACTGAAACAACGTTATATTTTGATTTCTCTGATGAACAATTAAAAAGGAAAAAACTGTAGCGTGGGTCCCATGAAATCGTGGCTGAAGACAGCATAAGAAATCCGCTTCCTATATTTTTGCATCTGCTCTCGGGGTGAGTCGTCTATTATGGAGACGACCACGTGGCTCGGGAGAAACATGCGTGCATACCTTATACATTTAAGCATTCAGTCTTTGACCGTTTCGCTTTCCTTTGTTTTTGTTATTTGAATAACTTCTTGAACCTTTCATGATATTTCCATTTTTCTTTGGGGTTAATGTTTTTCCATGTGTAGATGAGCCAATCCACAACAAATCCGTGCGATTCCTTGGCGATTTGGAGCAAAGAATGGCAGTTTTGGGCTTCTGAACTGTATGCGTCACACACTCTGCCCAGTGCGTCGCGCCATTCCAGTGCACCACACCCGTGTAAATTTACACTGGGAAAATTCTCCCAGTGCATCGCGCCGGCCAAGCTTCTACAAACTGAACAAACTCTTCAACTGCTATGTCATTTTCTTAGCTGTGGATCTACAATCTACAATTCTTATGACAAGTCATGCATTGCTGCCTTAAAATCTTCATAAAATCTCTCCTCGGAAAACCTAGATGCACACTTTCTTGCAGATGTGGCAATGTTTAAGCATTCTGCCTCTAGCATTGTCATAAGAACATATATAGCATCACCAAAACTCATCTACATTTGTGGCTAGAAACCCAGTCTTTTGTCCATCTTCATCGAAAACAATGTCCATCTTTGGTCCCGCAGAATTGTGAGGAATTGGCACTGCACCAGCTGCCAAGTATTCCACAATACTCATGCCAAGATGTTCATCCATCATCGAATGAAGGCCGACAATAGCCCCTCCAAGGAGATCCACTAGGTCATTGTAATTCACATTCTCACGAAATTCCACTTGTTCATCAATTCCCAGCTTAGAGCATTTCTTCCTTAAATGAAGTACTCTCTTTTCATCTTCCTTATTTCCACAACTTCCAGCAATTTGAAGCCTCCTTACAAATTTCACATCTGGATGTTCTGGTGCTTCCACATTTACATCTTTTCATGGCAATGGCAAAAGCCTCTAGTTGAATACCATGGGCTTTCTCTGGTCGAAATTGAGCAACTGAGATGAAATTCTGTAATTTCTCTGGTGTCTCCAAAGGAAGTGCCCACTTGGTCCTTAGTTCATCAAAAGTCGGCAGTTATACCCAAGGAAGCATGTTGGAGAGAGAGTGTATTGCAGGGAGGGTACACTCTCCTAATTCATTGAGGTATGTTCCATAGCTTTTCAATATGAGATTGTGTCCATGAAGAGTTGACCATTGCCAAGTTTGAATAGAATCCTACCCATCCATATGTCCAAGTCATAAAATTGTAGTAAATTTCCTTACCTCTCGATAACCAAAAGCTGCTTGCAATGGCGTTAGCATTATTATACATTGAATTGCAGCTTAGAACATGAGAAAGCATATCTGAACTGATTGTTGGATAATGAGTGTAAATAGTAACCTTACAGCCAAACAAACGTGTAACGGGGTATGTGAAGGCATAACCACTTGTATCAAAATACAAAATAAGTGTGGACTTGTTAAGAGCTTCCCATGCGAGTAAAACTGAACCAAGACTCTGGCCAATAAGAGTAAAGTGGGGATAAGTGGCTGCCTCAATCCAAATCCTTTTATATAGATGCACCACCTCTTAAAGTAAACTCTGTTTTTGTTGTTTCCGCTTGACTTTTTGAACTAGCGATGACCCTCTTTGTCAATTTTGCAGGGGTTTTTGGCATGTGATCTTGGCAGAGGATGACCAGGGCTGTGCCTGAAACATTGCATGTTTGAGCTTTAAAAATTACATATTGGCTACAAAAACAAATTTGACGATTTCTTCTTCAAAACTCTATTTTGAAGAAGAATCATTCTCGAGCCTTTTTGATAATGAACATTCTGAAATGAAGACTTGTTAGAGGCATCCTCATGGCCTATGGGCTTTATTTGACATTGTTGAAGACCAAATCAACTAACCCTAGTCCTACTGACTAAAATGACTTTTGCTGGCCACGAGACCAAACAAGACTGTACATGACTTTAAAATTGATTTTGATGAACAAACCAGAGCCAACAGGGCAAGGCATGAGGGGTAATAAATGAAAAGACCCTTCCGTCATATTATGGAATGCACCTAGCAGAATGAAAATGAATGGCAGAATGAGACACCTAAAATGAAATGCAATAAGAGAACTGATCTCTGTCGGAGGGATGTAAAGGCCGACTCTAACATTGGCTCCAATGGGGATGGCAGCTCCAGCTCCTTGGAGGTGCCAAGAACTGCAGATCTTTGGGAGAGTAGACAGTTTCTTCGTCCATTGGGTTATGGAGTCAAAACACGGAAACTGACGTTATGCAGACGAACTCTGACTGAAGACTAAAACTGAAAACCATAATAAAACCAAACACGACTACATCATAACTAACAAACTGGAAAGATGCTCATATTTGAGCTTATTCATCAAACCTACTCTAATTACTCTTTCCACCACCCGATTAAGTGAAATGGAACAGCCAATGCAACCAAGTAAGCATCATGACTGATATTTGATTTCTTCCCAAATTCTTTCTGATGCGCAGGAAAAGGGAAGAATCGAAAGGCAACTCCCATGGAAACTTGGAATCAAGTTCACTACTGATAAACTTGCAAAGCATGAATTGGATGGATGACTTCAAGAGTACTGCAAAAGGATCTTCATAAGCATCACCATTGATTTTCATTGACACATTACTGCTCTGGTCCAAGTAATTTTCACAGCTGGATTTTAAAATTTTCCTCACATCTGTGCTGTCTTTCTTTGGTGATAGCAGCAGGCTATCAAAAGGATCCTGAATTATGTGAAGAACCAAACTCTTTTGCTGTTTCCAACCAGAACAAAAACCTCCTTTATCAATCTCCTCATGTGACTGCAAACTTTGATCTGAGCTATAAAATGAACCATCTATTAAACAAGGCAATGAAGGTGACATTTGGAACAGATTATTATCGACATTCTCTTTTGTCTCATGGTTGGTTGATGGAGAAGAAGTCTTATAGCAAACAAAATCTAACACATGAGCAAAAGGATCATCAAAAACTTGAGGGGACTATTGCGATGTACCTATTGAAACTGTATGACATCCTATTGGCTGTTCATATTTTTCTTTGGAGATATTACGAAGATTCTGCCTTATAAACTGAAATACTTCGAAACAAAAGGGTATAGAATCCTCTTGCATCGTTAGATCATGTATTTCGGCTGCCACACCTTCATCTGTAATGTGACCTTCGATTGTGTTTGGTGGCTGCAAATCTGGTGCTAGAGAGGGTTTTATATCCAAAATGATTTCATCAGTCATTCATGGGAAGATTTCTTATTTACAACTTGCTCAAGAATTTTTCCATCTGTCTCAGCCTCAACATTAAAACTGAGAGATTGTTGATTTCCTACAGGCTACTCATTTGAAGATTTACTATGCAATTTACCCCTTAACCACTGAAATGATTCAAAACAGAAAGGTAAGGAATCTTCTTGCATCATTTGATCATAAGTGCCAACTTCTATGTCTTTATCTTCAACTTGACAATTAATTGTATTTGGGGGCTGGAAATCTGAATATAAGAAGTCTGGAACAAAGTTTGCATTGCCCTCAAGAGGATCCAAATCAAGACTTGTCGACAACTGATTTTTGATTGCATGGAAATTGTCTCTGATGAACTGACATGAATCAAAGCAAAAAGGTAAAGATCCTTCACTTACTTCCCAATTTGCTGCACTTTCCTCGTCATTATGTCATAGCTGATATGCATCGGTTGGTCATTGCACTTGAGCTACTATAAGTAAACTTCCTCCTCCCACGAACTAGCTGCTGATTTGTCTGCAAGATTAGCTTTTGTTTGGAGAACATAATCATCATCATCATACGGATCAAACTGAGGAAAATCATCGGTATAAGACACATCATCAAGAATACATGTCATATCAACAGGTCTTTCTTCTCCCAGATGATCTACAAAACAATCCTTATGACAACTGGGATAAGAAACAAAATGTTTTGGATCAACCACTTGTTCATGAACATAATTTTCAATTTTTTGTCATCATTTTCCACACCATTTCTTCTACTGCACTAACCAAAGTGTCAAGTTTTTCCTATGAAGGTGTCGATTTCTCTGGATCCACGTTTTTCATCTCTTTTTCCTTCAACCTTGCCCTTATGATTAGCAAATGAGCCTCTACATTTATTGTGATGTTCTGCATCTCTTCCAGTGTTGCGATATTCCTTTCTCTCAGTTGAAACTCCATTTCCGGATCAAAGGCACTCGGGTAGTGAAAGAGAGCAGATCTAGGAGGGTTTCTTATATCACCTGGCATTGAATAATAAACTTGATTAAGTCTGGCTGAAAATTGTTTTACTGTCTCCCCCAGCAGTCTTTTTAGCTGGTTATACTCTTCTACAATAAGGAAAAGGTTTCGTTCGATCATCCACCTGTCGAGAAAAATTTTGACGAACTGCTAGAAATCTGAGATGGTTGCATCAGGCAGGGCTTTGAACCAACTCTTGACTTTTCCTTGCAAAGAAAGAGAAAAAGCCTAATACTAACATCTTCGTTATCAACTTCAAAAAGGTCTAGAAAAGTCTCAACATTCAGCACATGTTGCTCCGCATTGACGTTCTTACATTCACCGTCAAATCTTGGCAAGTATAGATCATATTTTTTGGGGAAAGCATGAAGAACAGAAGGTAAAACAAGAGTTTTGTACCTATTTGGGGTTATAAAAAGTTTCAGATTATATACAAGAGCGGAGGGATCAATTTTGTCTTCTTTGGGCTCATCCCTTTGAAGAGAGTCATCATAAGATATGAGAAAAGTAAGGAGGCCAGCATCACAGGGGAACTCAATATTTACCCTTTTTGAATGGGTCGAGTGAAGATTTTGATAACCTTTATCATACAACAAATTCTGAAAAAACTTTTAGGACAGCTTCAAGAACAACAAACAAGTAATTTACAAGAAAGCAGACCAGATCCTGAATACCATTCCACTTTGGATACCTGGACTTTGTGTAAGGTCCTTCCATTTTCGCAAAGAAAGAGTTAGTCCTCTAGTGGAGTCACCATGAAGCCCCGATTGTTGGATTCTTCAGTGAATGGAGTCACCAGGTGAATGATTTTCAGCCTTCCCAGTGTCTAATCGTTGTCCACCATCAACAATCAGATCTGAATTTGATACATGTGCTGGGGCACGACAATCTACAAGCAAACCATTTTCTCCCAAGTGGATTCGCCACTATGTTAGGACCTAAATCTTCCTTAGGCTGAAGGAAGGCAAAATTCAGGCTAACCACAAACCACGCTCAGCCTCGTAGCTAGCCCTACGAGGACAAGAGAGGGCTCTCTCCAGGTCAAGTTAGTAAAATATTCAATAGAATCTGAGATGACTTAAATTGAATACTAATTTTAGGCTAGTAAATAGATATAAAAAGATAATTGAATGAATGACTAAATTTTATGGGCTGTATGGGACCGAAGGAACAACAAGAGCTTGAGCAATTAAATCAAAGACACATATTGTTTCATGAGGGAAGATAGGCAGGAGTTTAGCAATCAAATTTGAATAATATGGAGTGGAAGATAGTTGAGAGGCTGAAAAGGGCATATGTGATGAATCCTTTTCAGACAGAAGAAGCCACACAGAACATGAAATGCTTCCCCAAGGCAGAGTAGTAAACTCAATTCTACCTTTCTTACTTAAAAGCATTCAGCTGGAAATGATCATGAATGAAATGTGAAACATAACAAGTTACATGTGAAACACAAAGAAAGACACATGCTAGACTCTCACCACATGAATCTTATAAACCAGAGCTGCAACCTTTCATTATTTCTCTGTCAAAGTTGTACAATGAAGTGCTGAGTTTTTCTCCCCTCCTCCCCGAAATTCCAACCTCTTTTACAAATGATTTTTCATACAATAAATAATATTACTATGAGAAAATGGATCGACCCAGAATAAGGAATCGTTTAATCATCATTAATAGACATGAAAAAACAACCATCAGCAACTCAAACAATGCTACATTTTGATTTCTCTAATGACCGATTAAAAAGGCAAAAACTGCAGCGTGGGTCCCATGAAATCGTGGCTAAAGACAGCATAAGCAACCCGCTTCCTATCTTTTGGCATCTGCTCTCGGGGTGAGTCATCTATTATGGAGACGACCATGTGGCTCGGGAGAAACACGCGTGCATACCTTATAAATTTGAGCGTTTGGTCTTTGACCGTTTCGCTTTCCTTTGTTTTTTTTATTTGAATAACTTCTTGAAACTTTCATGATATTTCCATTTTTCATTGGGGTTAATGTTTTTCCATGTGCAGATGAGCTAGTCCACAACAAATCCGTGTGATTCCTTGGCGATTTGGAGCAAAGTATGGCAGTTTCGGGCTTTTGATCTATATGCATCGCACACTTTGCCTAGTGCGCTGCGCCCGTGTAAATTTACACTGGGCAACTTCTCCCAGTGCATCGCGCCACCTGTTGTGTGCGTCGCACCGGCCAAGCTTCTACAAATTGAACACACTCTTCAACTACTATGTCATTTTCTTAGCTGTGGATCTACAATCTACAATTCTTATAACAAGTCATGCATTACAGCCTTAAAATCTTCATAAAATCTCTCCTTGAAAAACCTAGATGCACGCTTTATTGTAGCTACAACAATGTTTAAGCGTTCTGCCTCTGGCATTGTCATAAGAACATATATAGAATCACCAAACTCATCTACATTTGTGTCTAGAAACCCAGTCTTTCGTCCATCTTCATCCAAAACAATGTCCATATTTGGTCCCGCAGAATCATGAGCAATTGGCACTGCACCAACTGCCACGTATTCCACAATACTCATGCCAAGATGTTCATCTGTCATCGAATGAAGGCCGGCAATAGCCCCTCCAAGGAGATCCACCAGGTCATTGTAATTCACATTCTCACGAAATTCCACTTGTTCATCAATTCCCAGCTCAGAGCATTTCTTCCTTGAATGAAGTACTCTCTTTTCATCTTCCTTATTTCGACAACTTTCAACAATATGAAGCCTGCTTACAAATTTCACATCCGAATGTTCTGGTGCTTCCACGTTTACATCTTTTCATGGCAATGGCAAAAGCCTCTAGTTGAATACCATGGGCTTGTTGTGTGTGGAGCATGATTGTTTAGAGGTCTTTGTTTCAGTCGGATGTATACCCCAGGAAGTTTTGTACGCCCCTCCACGCGGGGGGTGCGAGGGGGACTTGTTCCCCCTGCGGGGGTCCGGGGGGGGAGATCCC
>APFE031098057.1:40189-64157 GCA_000404065.3 Pinus taeda
CCCCGAAGTTAAAAACAGATGTAAATTTGCCTTGTAAAAGTATAGTAATTTCTAGTCAATCTGAGTCGTTCATTAGACAGATGATCTGACGGTAGAACTTATGTTTAGTTTAGGGTTTTTTGCCCTAGAAGGCAACCCCTCTCTTTGTATGAGGGCATTGTATTTGAGGCGGCGATATAGATGTGTATTTTGTGTGAGCGAGAAACAGAGAGGTGAGACTGTGAGAGAAAACAGAGGATATTACAGCGGCTTTGCTGTAGGTTGTGTCTCTTCATTTTGCTGGATAATAGAAAGGAAGGAATGGCTGTTCGAGGTGGACGTAGCCCAAACTGGGTGAACCACGTATATCTGTGTCTCTCTTGTTTTGTGCGTTTTTTGTGTTTATATTTCTGCAATATTTTATGTGTTCCATTGCTCCGTAATATTTAATTTTCTAACAGGGCTTTCTCTGGTCGAAATTGAGCAACTGAGATGAAATTCTATAATTTGTTTAGTCTCTCCAAAGGAAGTGCCCACTTGGTCCTTAGTTCATCAAAAGTCAATAGATATGCCCAAGGAAGCACGCTGGAGAGAGAGTGTATTGCAGGGAGGGTACACTCTCCTAATTCATTGAGGTATGTTCCATAGCTTTTCAATATGAGATTGTGTCCATGAAGAGTTGACCATTGCTAAGTTTGAATAGAAACCTACCCATCCATATGTCCAAGTCATAAACTTGTAGTAAACTGCCTTACCTCTCGATAACCAAAAGCTGCTTGCATTGGCATTAACATTATTATACATTGAATTGCAGCTTAGAACACGAGAAAGAATATCTGAACTGATTATTGGATAATGAGTGTAACTAGTAACCTTGCAGCCAAACAAACATGTAATGGGGTATGTGAAGGCATAACCACTGGTATCAAAATAAAAAATAAGTGTGGACTTGTTAAGAGCTTCCCATGCAAGTAAAACTGAACCAAGGCTCTGGCCAATAAGGCTAAAGTGGGGATAAGTGGCTGCCTCAATTCAAATCCTTTTATACAGATGCACTACCTCTTAAAGTAAACTCTGTTTTTGTTGTTTCCGCTTGACTTTTTGAACTGACGATGACCCTCTTTGTTAATTTTGCAGGGGTGTTTGGCATGTGATCTTGGCAGAGGATGACCAGGGCTGCGCTTGAAACATTGCATGTTTGAGCTTTAAAAATTACATATTCGCTACAAAAAAAAATTTGACGATTTCTTCTTCAAAACTCTGTTTTGAAGAAGAATCATTCTCGATCCTTATTGATAGTGAACATTCTAAAATTAAGACTTATTGGAGACATACTCATGGTCTGTGGGCGTTATTTGACATTGTTGAAGACCAAATCAACTAACCCTAGTCCTACTGACTGAAATGACTTTTTTTGGCCATGATACCAAACAAGACAGTACATGACTTTAAAATTGATTTTGATGAATAGACCAGAGCCAACAGGGCAAGGCATGAGGGGTAATTAATGACAAGACCCTTCCGTCATATTATGGCATGCACCTAGTGGAATGCAAATGAATGACGGAATGAGACACCTAAAATGAAATGCAATAAGAGAAATGATCTCTGTCGGAGGGATGTAAAGACCGACTCTAACACGGGTTTCTTCAAAAGATTCTGGCATTCTGCTATTTCACTGTGCACTCCTCCTAAGCTTATCTTCTGCGAATTCTTACATTTCCTTCACTTCAGAGCTTCATTCTGCTCCTTCTAACTGGATTCAAAGATCTCTTACGATTACTCTGAATCATTCTCTCCTCTGCATATTCTTTAGAACTCCGCCTGCAATTCTTTATTATATATCTTAGGAGTTTACGCACAAATCAACCATTCACACTTATTACACACATTTACACAGTTCCCAAATGAACCTCTCTATATATAAAATTATGAATAGTTGATTACAACCGAGACTGCTTTGTCTCTACACAAGCATGTTCTTCAATATTGTGGCCTCTTCCTTTGACTCTGCCCATAGACTTACATATATGCCAGGAGTTCTGTTGAACTATCCTGGTTTGAATCCTATATCTATTGAACCGACTCCTAAATCCTCTGTCCATTATGTCCACTTCTAATTAATTAATTCCTAAAGTCTCTCCTTAGTTCCTTGAATCATGAACTGTTCTAAGAGTCCTAATTGATTTTAGGCTCTTTTGTCATTATTGCCACTCACGTTCTCATTTATTTGACAGCACTTACAATTTCCTCCTATTATCTAACTAATTCACTTAAAATCCTAATATTACATTAATTTTTCACTTAGGAATCTAGCTTACTAAAAATACATGACCCTCTATGTCTACTTAATTACAATGATTTTCTCTTTGGTGAATGCTCCTGCATCACAGTGGTGGCATAGTTAGGGACAAACCTACGAAGGAAGTTAATTTTTCCTTGGTGGATTTGCAACTGGAGAAGAGTACAAGGAGAAGGAAGTTTGAGAGTGGATTGAAATTTTAAAGGGTTAGGAGTGATACCATCTTTGGACACAATGAAACCCAAAATTCGACAAGTAGGAATGCAAAAGACACACTTAAGGGGGTTGAAGTGAATGTTATATTTGCTATATCGGAGGAAAATGGTATGTAAATCATGAATGTGTTGCCATTGAAGTTTGGAATGAGTAGTGAGATCATCTAGATATGCAAGGATAATATGAGCTAGGTCAAGGAAACAATAAGACATGGCACATTGAAAAGTGGCCCCAACATTCTTTAAACCGAACGACATGACCCTATAAGCGAAATTTCCCCACAAACTCATGAAGGTGGTTTTAAGATGATCGATATAATGGATACATCTTTGGTTATATCCGGAGAATCCATCCATAAAGGAAAGAACCTCATGCCCCACACACTCGTCAATGATTTGGTTTATGAACGGTTTGTAAAAGTTGTCTTTGTGAAAAACTTTGATCAAATTGCGAAAGTCCGTGTAGACACAAATGGTGCCTTGTTTCTTGAGAACAAGAATAGGATTGGAAAACGATGTGGTGTATTCGATAGGATAGATGAAACTAGCCTACTTGAGGTTATCGATTTTAGCTTTTATAACTTAACATTTGGAAGGATGGATATGACTTTTCTTTTGGAAAACAAGGATGGCATCGGGCCAAGTGTCATTGTGATGTTCAACAATGGCAGGATCAAGTCCAGGCATTTCAAAATAAGACCAGGAAAAAATATCACTGAATTCTTTGAATAACTTATTATAAGCATCAATTTATTTCCGGGTGCATTGTGCCCCCAAGATGATATTTTCTTCGATCCTTGGTTTATTCGAAATATTTATTTTGATGGTAGGGGAAATGTTAGCCATATTTCCTTCTTCAAAAGCATATGGTGCTGGAATGGGATTTCTAAACCAATCGACTTCACCATGAATTAAGTCTTTTGACTCCATAGCATATTGATCATGGGTTTCCTATGGAAGAAAGTACACAGAATGGTGCATATCATCCCAAGGATAATCAAGGGGGCTCATGGCTTCCATGATGTCTTGATCATAATGGAAAAATGGGGGGACTAGAGGAAGACAAACCACATGATGCAGAGGACCTACCTAATGCACCTTCATGAGAAAGGATTGTAGATGTGAGATATACCGATGTTGAGACTGAAGTGTTCATCAAATAAGGTTCAACATAATCACAATAGCAGACATATAGGGAGTCCCAATATATCAATCCCATGGATGAAGATAGGTAGAGAATATGAGTGGTACTATCCGTCATCTCGATATCAAGGGGAGGGATCATGATGATTGGTTGAGAGACCTCCTACTCTGGCATATGAGTGGGGCTAGAACCTATAGGTATAGGAGAGGTGGAATCACTATGAGTGACCTCTAATTCATGAAGGACTTGAAATGTATCATAAAAGTCTTCGAGATGGGGACAATAATGAGAATAATGGCCATAATTATCGCACACAAAGAATAGGGGTGATTTATGCATAATGATCTGTTATTCTTAGCTTACTTGGGCAAGGTGACATGGACCTGATGAATGTTAGAATCAGGGAAGGTATCAAATACCACATTCTTGATATGAGGGATTTGAGGACAATTATTACTGGCATGACAAACAACATCACACAAAGAACATGGAGGAGTAGGTTTTGGTGGCTTAGGAAGAGATGGAGTTGGTTAGGGTGCCTTATTTTTAGTTCCCTTTTTATGGGATTTTCCCCCTCACTAGATGCTTTTACAACAGGAGTAGGTTCCTATTGAGGTTACTAAGGAACTAAAGAAAAGGAAGGGGTAGTAATGACAGGTTGAACAGGGGTCAAAGCTATGTAAGGTTTGAGTTGATCACGGGGAGTGTTTGTGGGAGGATCAATGTACCAGACGAGGATCCCCAAGATAATGTTAGGTAAATTCAATGTAGCCATGACAGGTGTAGAATAAACATATGGTGGTGGAAATAAGAATAGTATTTGACTAGAAGGGTAATGACCTGGGGGAACTTCTCCAAGATAGTTAAGACGTGGGGGAATGGTTCTAGGCTGAAAAGGAATAGGAGGGATACCAATAGAGGGAAAAATACATTGAGGAGTAATACCTAAAGGCTGGGTTGAGTCGGGAAGAACAGGTTGTAGAGGTGTTGGCTACTGTGAAGGCATACCATATTGCTTGTGGGCAATCTCTGATGCTTGGAGCATGCAAACAATTGATGAGCTCATCTTAGAAGGAGTAGGCGATGGACCATAATAAGCACCAAGGAAGGTGGAATCTTTGTAGACTCCAGGAGAGACGTTGGTGAGGGACGAGATAGACTTATTATCAGTCATCGATTAGATAGTGGAATGAGGTGAAGACTGAGACTTAGGATCATAGTACGCGAGATGATCTATAATGACAATCTTTCCATTATGAGGGAAGCACATCTTACAGAAAGTCAAAACTGACATAGCATAGGTGTAACTATGACCCAAGAGGATGTTATAATCTAATGGGGCATCAATGACCTTGATGTCAATTGAGATAGTCTTGTTGGAAACAATGATAGGATAGTTGCAGTATAAGTCATGGGGATGAGAGGGATGACCATTCCAATCACAGAGAGTGATGGTGGAAGGGGATAGGTCAGGTGAACCAAGTTGCTTCCAAACACTAGCGACCATCACATAGGTGGAGGTGACATTTGTTAGTATGAAATTTCTTGGAAGGTGTACCAAAAACATATCGCTTAAGTCACTGGTGACAAGTGACCCTAACAATAATTTATATCTTCTTACGCTTCATATCTGCAATAATAAATCTACAAAAACATGCAATGAAAACATATATGTGATGTAAATTAACAAACAATATATATCAAATGTAATAACCTAATATGGAAATAGTTTTAAAGAAATAATAATCTTTATCGATAACACCTGGTGAAGGAGATCTAAAAAAGGGTTTGCAAATCCCCCTCCATAGGATGGGTCTTTTGATGTCCTTTATGCTTCAATAATTGATTCTCTCTCTCTCAATATGTGAAAAACCCAAAACAATGTGTAGAACTCAAGTGGGAGCTCAAATGCAAGAAGACAATAGTGGTGACGATGATACAGATCATGGTGAGGAAAGAATGGGAAAACCTCTTATTTATAACAAAGCATTGGGTTGAAAATGGAAAATAATAAAATGATATTGACCAAATGAAGATCTAACTGTTAGGAATACTTTATTATGTTTTTTAGAGAGGAAAAAGATATTAAAAATGGTCAAATATCTTTATTTAGAAATAATTAACAAACAAAATGATTTATTAATTATTTCGCGAGGATTAAGAATGATGTAAAATTGAAATAATTATTAAATAGTGTTTTAACAATTATTCCAATAATAGAATTAAGGAATAATAAATAAATAGTGATTTATTTAATTATTCCTAGGTGATTTAGCAAGGAAGAATTATTAAATAATGATTTAATAATTATTCCTTGAGAAAATTAAATAAATAATGATTTATTCAATTATTCTCATGGGGTTTTTTTAATTTTAATGAGAAATAATTTGATAAAAAATGGTTTACTAAATTATTTCCACTGTTGAAAGTAATTTTACTATGGTAAAATTAATCCTACATGGTGTATTTCAATCCACCTAGTTATAAATGGTTAGGTGATCATTTTTTGGTGATAACTTATCTGATAAACAAACATAATAGGTGAAGGGTTACCTCTGACTCAATGGTGCTATAGCACTTCCTTACTTATTGCAACAAAAATGATCTCATTTATGGCACTTTATGGATATCATCCACCATCCATCACACCATATTTAAGGGAAAATTCTAACATTAAAGAAGTGGATGATCACATCGAGCATCAACAACAAGTTCTCCAACTCTTAAAGTATAACCTAACTCTGGCGCCAAATCGAATTAAACAATACACTGATCCACATTGAAGTGAAAGAAGTTTTGATGTAGGTGTCTAGGTAGTTGTACAACTACAACCATACAAACAAATCTCCCTCAAGTAAGCTAACAAGGATAAGAAATTATAACCCAAGTACTATGGTCCTTAAAAGGTGTTGCAAAAGATTGGTACTATAGCATACAAATTCGAGTTGCCTAAATGTTCTCGAGTACACCCAGTTTTCCATGTTTCGTTCTTAAAGAAGATTATTAGTGACAAGCTCCCAGTTCAAACAATATTGCCATAAATTGACAAAGAAGGAAAAATCATATTGGAGTCTGAAGAAGTCTCGGAAACACGAATCTGATAGCTATGAAATTATTCAATTTCAAAGTATCTTAGTAAGTGGAAGAACTTACCTGCTGAAGATTCCACATGGGAGGATGAGAATTATATATAGAAGCATCCAAAACTACTCAAGCGTTGAAGACGACAACTTTTTGAAGGCGAGGAGCATGCTAGGTCCCTATAATACTATTATATCCCATTTATTTTTATTTTTAGTGTAGCCCTCTATTGTTATTGTTGTGCCCATGTATATCCCATATTATTATTGTTATGCCCCATAGAAGCCCATTATTGTTATTGTTGTGTCCTTACATTATTATTGATATGTAGGCTCTAATTATATTGTGACCCCTTAGACTCCTATATATAGCAAGGAGGTCTAGTCATTCATATCATTCAAGAATTGTGCATTTATGTGATGTAAAGGAGGTTTTCCCCTTGAAGATGTTAATTTTGAAGTCATTTCTCTTTCTTCTTTGTGATTTGGTTACATAACATAGCATGCATGCAATCAATAGTGTGAAGTGGAAGAAGTAGCTATGAAGAACAATAGGCATGTGAAGTCAGGGATTTTTGTGGAATAAAGGATGTGCACAAGAGGGGGTATGTGTGGGGGAACAGATGTTCGAAGGGTATGTATGTGCAAAACAATAAACATAATTTTTCTTCCACGCATATGAAATTTGGCTAAGCATAAAAAAACTCAAGTGAGACATTTCGAGGGTAAATATGAACAATGTGGGGCCAAAAGGAAATATTTAAATTATAATCATGTTGGGAAAGTGACCAAGGTATTTAAAATTGGTTGTAAATGATAAATAATGAAGTTGTGGTGAATGAATCAAGAAGAGGTAATAAATGATTATTTATCTTATTTTCTACTATACTATGATCCCAAGCTGAAGTGAAGTGGCCATTACTATCTACCACTTTCCGACAACGTAAATACTGCTGCAAATCAATAGTGGGATTTTATCATAAATTCTCTTAAATAACTAGAATATGATTTTTTTTACTAAATTTTGGTCTCCACTCTCAGGCCTACAGTGAAGTGCCCTTTCTTATAGCATAAATTCAACTAAATTCAAGTTTTTTAAATAGTTTTTTTAATTAAATTTTGGTTTGAACTTGCCAAGAAATGGTTAATAATTTAAGTATCATCGAAATTTTATTATGGATAAATTTTATGTATGATGATATAATGCTTTTCATATTTTTCCTAATCTTGAAATCACCCAAATTATGACAAATTAAATGTTGAATTCTTATTCAAAAAAAGAATTCTAATTTGAATTCTCAATGCAACTTAGTTGTAAATTCCTTGTTTCCCTATATAATTACTAGTTGTTACTCCTCTCATGTAACTTTTGTTGGGTGGGACAGGATAATAAATAAAAACTTAATAGATTAAGGTCATCATTTATGGGAGATGGTGGAAATAAGCTTTGATGTTTAAAACTAACTCATCCATTTAATTCAAAGATTGTTTCCCCTTTAACACCCTCAATATTAGTAGCATTGAATGATATCGAAAGTCAATGAGGTGAGATAAATATTATGCCTCAAAATCTTGTGATCATGACAAGTGGTATGCAAGAAATAAATAGTGCAGAGTGTAAGAACATGTGAGAAGTGATAAGTGCAGAAGAAGTAGCTATGTCGAACAAGAAGTGTGTAGAGTCACATGTGTGTGGAGTAAAGCATGTGTTGAAGAGGGGGTGTGTGTGGGAGATGCTTTTCCTTATAGCTAGTTATCTATGAAATACCATGATTCATTGACAAAAAATGAAAAGGGGATAAATGACAAGTGGTATGCAAGAAATAAATAGTGCAGAGTGTAAGAACATGTGAGAAGTGATAAGTGCAGAAGAAGTAGCTATGTCGAACAAGAAGTGTGTAGAGTCACATGTGTGTGGAGTAAAGCATGTGTTGAAGAGGGGGTGTGTGTGGGAGATGCTTTTCCTTATAGCTAGTTATCTATGAAATACCATGATTCATTGACAAAAAATGAAAAAGGGATAAAAAATGTATAGTATAAGAAAAAAACATAGCTCACAAAATTTGAACCTATTGCAACATATTCTTGTTAAAGTGAATGTTGCAAAAAATACAAATTTCATATCTTTGCCAAATCCTTTCTTATCTAGTGTTCTCATCTCCTTTACTTGGAAAGGAGGGCACTATACATGAAAATTAAGGCATTATCATTGATATTTTGTTTAACACCTAATTAGGAGGGCACTATACATGAAAATTAAGGCATTATCATTGATATTTTGTTTAACACCTAATTAAATCTTTCTCTAATAAGGGGAACAAACACACTACCATTGTTTTTAGCATTTGAAAAGGCATGGACAAACATCATCAATAAGTCTATATTTTTCCAATAGTTTACTACACACTTTTATCATATCATAAGTGTTACATAATGTCTTAAAATCATCATAGTGATTTCACTTCGAGAGAAGGAAGAAAAGATGTAACACTTATTTTGCCAATAGTTTACTACACACTTTTATCATATCATAAGTGTTACATAATGTCTTAAAATCATCATAGTGATTTCACTTCGAGAGAAAGAAGAAAGGATGTAACACTTATTGGAAGAATAATCATCTTTTAAGTTTTTATAATAGTTTCTGGGATATTTTTACTAATAGGTTTAGTTTTAAATAAATTTAATTTAAGTTTTAAATAAATTTAATTTTATAATATGATAGGTCTTACATAAGACATACCTAATGTCTTAGAATCATCATAGTGAAAATAAATTTAATTTTATAATATGATAGGTGTTACATAAGACATACATAATGTCTTAGAATCATCATAGTGATTTCACTTCGAGAGAAGGAATGCCTATGTCATTGGCCAATTTATATCACTGAAATTGGTGGTTAGTTTTAAATAAATTTAATTTTATAAAAAATCCTTATATATTTTTGTGATTCCAATGTCTATGTCATTGGCCAATTTATATCACTAAAATTCCACCAATCGAAAACGAATTACCAATTCAATCATCATACCAATATGAGTTGAATGCATGAAGCTCCAAGCCTAAGGAAGGGGCATTAAGAATGCAGTACGCGGTTTGATCATTCCAACAATTCAGTATATAAATGCCAATAATCTAATCTTTTCACAAATGTGGGATATATCCCATGGAAACGAACAAAAAAGGATTGCGTAGGCTATATATTTGATTTATCGCTTCTGTAAATACTTGATGAAGATCAGCGGTGGAAAATATCCTTTCAACGCATGGCTTGCACAGGCGAATTGCGAGACCCCTTGTCCATCCGAATTTTAATGGAAGGTGGGGTTGTGGAGTTGTCGGTTTTCTCTAAACAACTTTGTTAATGTGGCAACATTTCGTGAATTGTACACCCCCCTCATCAAAATCGCTTTCTACCTAGACCCCTCCCCCCACAAACAACATTCGTGAATTGTACACCCCCCTCATCAAAATCGCTTTCTGCCTAGACCCCTCCCCCCACAAACAACTTATGGTTTATAGGATATAACATAGTCCTGGGGAAATATTATGGATCAGATCTTTGTCAACTTTGTTATTTTGTTGAAATTTTCTGTTTCATAATTCAGGCAAAAATCTCTAATGTGTGACAACAATAGGATTTGTTGCTATATTAGCTCCAGTTAGTTGGGAAAGAGTTAATGTATCTTATATTTGTTGCCAGAAGATTTATGAGTCAGTTAGGTTCTCTTTGCTATAAAATATATGCCCGTACAGATATTGGAAGTGTGAGAGTTTGTGAGGAAAATGATTATCTTGTAATCTCCTGTTTGATAATAAAGATTGCCGATGCCTATGTTTGGTGGACCGTAGCCCAGATTGGTTGGGTGAACCATGTTAATCTTCTGTGTCTTTTGTGTATAGTTTATTTGCTGTATATGTTATTAATCTTGCTGCGCACTGATTACTCTATCATATTTATCATTATTCAAAGTTCCTCTCTAGAGAATAACCTTACAATATCTGGAAATTTGAAAGAAGGATTGAAGGTTAGGTGGTTGTTGTAGATGAAGAGTGTCCAGGGCTAACTAATTATGTCAACCTTGATCTGAGAATCAAGCTATGGTTTTCCCTATGAAGAGTTTTTTAGAGAATCTTTGCTGGAGGCTTCTGATTTATGGCCAAATTGGATGATTCAAAGCTTTCAGGCAATCTAGGCTATTAGAAATGAAGATACAATGCCAGTTCTCCACATGAAGGATGACTGCCATAAAAAAGGGTCGATCTTCAGCATGAGATGCTCAGAGATGAGGTCATTCCGGATTCACCCATGCTCTGGATGTTTTGAATTTCGGTCGTGTATATGGAAATCCAGTGAGGATAACGTTTTCCCATTGTGATTCCAAAATTCATTAAATTACGTGATGGAGAGCTATTTCCGAAAGCTATCCAACTTCTTCAGATGACTTTACTTCTGGAATTGAACTACGAGGAGAACGGATTTTTCATAAGTAATATTAAACTACTATTATTCAGTGGTGATTAAATGCAATTGTTGAGTTCTCTGACTGAAATTTTCAATGCAATTGTAAAGTGTAAAGGTGCCATCGATAATGAAGGTTTTGAGAAATCTTGTTTGAGAGGGATCGTTGAACCTACTTCATTGTCAATATTGAAATATTGAAACCCAGAGAAACTTGACCATAATTCTACCAAATTCAACTCTTGTTTATGAGGTGGAAATGATAATTGTCCACAACAAGAAATCACGCGGTATTCAATACGAATTATATGACATCTTATTCTACCTATCAAATATATGTTCTAAATGGGATTGTATTGCAGGAACAGGATTTTGAAGATGCTTCATTTAATAATGCAGAAAAATGAAAAGCCTTATGGTAATATAACACAAAATTGTTTGTTAGAATATATGGATGTCACTCCTTTTCATACAATTAACGGAGATGCCCTATTAGTGAGGGACATTAACAGTTCTAGATCATAAATACATTGAAGGAATAGGTAAATTGAGGACGGTTGTGGAAATTGATCTAGGTCGGTATGAACACTATCCACTTTTCAAACACAATATGCAAATTGTTGTTAAACAATTGCTTTGAAATGAGGCTTTTGAAACTATGGTTTAGAATTTTCACATGTTGACTTAGGTATTAAGGTTACTCATTTCATTGCATCTAATTCAAGAGAATGAAGGTTTGGGTATGAGATTACATTATTATCTAAATAAATATATAGAAAAGAGGCACAATGTTTGGTGTTAATTAAATATGATTATCAAATTTTAAACATATGACGCCTGAGAAATCTAGAATAGAAAATGGTAATGGAGTATCATGTTAGGATAATTTTATTAGAACTATGTAAGATTTCTTGGCAGATGAATAACAAGTGGTGCTCCTAGAGACACTTTGGAATGTTGCTACAAATGATATATGCACAACCTTTGGTTGTCTTGATCCAGATTAGGCTTCACTAGATTTGGTATTTTATTCTCGATTGAATATTCTAGCATTCATACACACCTGGGTGTCCATATGTTAAAGGTGCTCCATTGGGAAGAGAATAACCTTATTTCTGAAGGAAGATGGTGTGCGGGTACCTTGACAATAAAAAAATGGAGATTGCTCAAGCAAAAATGCTTATAACACTGTAAAACAAAATAATGAATGTTTAAGGAATAGTTTGGTCTTTCAAATTCTAGATATGGTGTTGATACGAATATGAAATGGTTGGATTTGATTTTTTCACATCCAAAGGAAAAATTCTTTGCTTGTATTAGTGGTCAATAGCTATCATGGTTTTAGGTCATATACATCAAAGAAATAATTTCCTTCTATTTCTCCTTTGTGAATCATGGTAATGAGTGGAAAAACATATCTTGAGTATTCAAATCGACAATCATATAAGAAAAAGCCAAGTGGCACAATATTAGAAAGTTGAAGGTTACCCCCCGATTTCTCATAAGGAGAATCAGTAGTCAAAGGATTAGTTGGCATAGTAAAAGGGAAGTTGTCTTCATTTGTGGATATAGATTCAACAAATCCAAATTCTAAATAATAAGATCAACAATCAATCAACTCCATATTTCTTGCAGCTATTTAAAGAATTTTAATTATTTTAAATTTATTGTTTAGGATTTTATTCCTCAAAGCTTGTAACTTCTGGATGAAGATGATGTTCTATATATTTCACTATTTTTAATAAGAAATGGATTCCTTTTGAGACAAAAACTATGTAAAGCTTGTAACTTCAAAATTTAATCAAGGGATTATTGCTCCAATTAATGACAAAATTTGTTTACTATGTGAGTACTTTCCTATAATTTCATATATTTTTCTGCATATAGCTGAGTTTGCATAGAATACTGGGTATGGATAGGTTGAGTGTCAACCTCCCTAGAAGACCACCGCAAAATTATGTTCTTTATTGAGTAGATAAAGGGGATAGTGTGTCATGATGATCCCTTTGCATTAGTAGATTGTTGCTTCTATACAATTCTTATATATATTGATCTTTCGCTATAGAGATACTTCTATATGCTTCCTCTCTTATTAGATAATTGAATATTTAGTGTGAATATATTAATTAACTAATATTATCTTTAAATATCCCATCAACATCTTTCAAGCTATGTTATTTTTTCATAGCTGAACGTTGACACTTTGATCAGACCTATGCAAGAGAGGGATTTATTTGTTAAGAAAGGATTTGTGACTCATCAATAACCACCTATAAAAAAGACCTTATATCCGTCTATTGTGCTTCATAGGTTCTTCAGTGACATTGAACAACATGAAAGCCTCGTAACACTTGAGGGAGCCCCCACTAGTTTGAGGGCTAGCTTGAACCTAAATTTGGTTGAGTTGGTTTCTTGGCACAGTTTGCATCCAATAGTATGCCTTCGAGAAACATATACAACATTTGGCATCATTTTCGGGGAACAAAGTAACAATGAAATATTTCCTGGGAGAACGATAAATAGTAGATCTATTCTTTGCTAGTAAACAAAGATTGGACATTAGAAAATTTGCTACATTTCATTCACCTAGTGAATCCACTTTGTTTATTTAGCAATTCCATGGGTTCCATATTCCACTGGCTCAAGATGTCAGATGCTTTTGTGCTTGTGTTAGATCAAGGCTCATTGTTTGTTGCATTGAGCAACATTTCTTTCTTCCTCTTGGTAGTGATAACGAATTCCAAACATCAATAGAGGATGCATTCTTTAGAGTTTTTCAATGTTTCATCTTTGAATAACTTATTAATTTTCACCTGTAGGTATTAGTTGCCTATGGAATTTGAGTTTCATATTGTAAATATTTTTCAAATTTTCATCTGAAAGTAAGGTGGTATGTCAAATAATCCACTTCTCACATGTTTACACTTGAAATATGAATACACCTAATAATGCATAATTTCGGTCTAGTAAAGTAGGAGTGTGTGCAATATATAAATTAGTTCAAGTGTGTAGTAAATCAATTTGTATTTGATTTGCTTTCAGTATAGTCATAAAGTTTAGGTTTTCACTGTGTGGTTTCAAGAATAAATTAGTTTCAGTGGGTTTTTGCTTCAACAGTTTCGATTTGTAATATATTATATATATAATATATATATTATATATATATATTCATTTCAGTTTGAGAAGGTTGCAACTTTCACTTCATAGGTTGCAAGTTACCTAGTAAAATATGAATTCATTAATCGGAATGCAAGATAACAATACATATGTCTTATAACATTTCTTTATTGAGAATATTTTATGATTCTTTTCATAAACATTGTGAGAGTATTTTCTCAATTTCTCTTATATTTAAGGATTGTTGTAAGAATTAATATGCTAGAAACATGTATCAAAATGTTTTCCTCATAAGTGTATTATGATAACAATGAAGAATATGTAGTTTTGGAGCAACAATTTCTTGAACTTGAACGAAAAATATATGGAAATTATTAATCTGATTTTATGAAGGGAAGTGGAGTAGATATTTTGGTTGATAGGAAAATGAAAACATTGCTACTTTTTGTTTTTAAAAGTGATGTGTTTTCTATAAAATTGCATGGAGGAGCACCTTCAGATAGTCTTAATATATATAATATGATTGTTGTATCTAATGTTTTTGAAGAGCATTCAAAGTTTTTTGTTTTTTTTTTTTTTTTTTTTTTTTTTTTTTGTGGATGAGAAGAATGATAAGTGTATTGTTGTCTTCTAATTTGGAAAATATTATGAATTTTATAATGAAGATCTAGATCAACCATTCATTTCCTGATCCTTTTGTGATTTCCTCGTAAAATCATGTGGAGTAAGTTTCAATTAAATTGGTAATGAACAAGAATAATTACAGATATTTAGTATGTGGAATCAATTTCAGGACTGATTCTAGTTCTTAGTTACAAAATATTGGTAAAAGATAGAGTTTACTGATGTGGATTGATGACTTTAATACTCAATGAATAAAGCATTGCATCAATATCTTTTCTTTTATATTCTCAATCTATTTCAAAAGATTGAAGTTACAAGAAATATGAAAAACAAAGAGGATAAATAATTTTACACAAACACAATCTTATCTTTAGAAGCAATTAGAAAGTTGTTATTAGTTTTATTTGCCAGTGATTATTGGATGGAATATTTTCTAAAATTTACAGTTCTAGACACAAATCAATTATATCTAGTAATCTACAATGAAAAAATATGTTGAATACGTAGTTGGAAGGTTGTAGGTTTAAGGTCACATGTTATAGGTATGACTCCATGCCCAAAAAATTCAAGTCATAGGTCTACAAGTTATCTACATCTGATAGGTGCAAGAGGTCCTCTATTGGAGCCTATGTTGTAACACATTCTTGTTAAAGTAAATGCTAAAAAAAATAAAAAAAATATGAGCTTTGCTAGATTCTTTCTTATCTGGTGTTACCATCTCCTCTCCTTGGAAACCAAGGCACTATAAATGCAAATAAAGGAATTAGCATTGATGTTTTGTTTGACACTTGATTAAATATTTCTCCCATAAGAGGAACAACCTCATCCTCATTGTTTCTAACATTTGAAAAAGGCATGGACAAACATCCCGAACAGGTCTATATTTTGCCAACAGTTTACTAGACACTTTTATAATACCACAAGTGTTACATAATGTTTTGGAATCATCTTAGTGATTTCACTTCGGGAGAAGGAACAGAGGATATAATGCTTGTTGGAAGACTAATCATCCTTCAGGTTCTTATAATAGTTTTTGGGCTATTTTTAAAAATAGCTTTAGTTTTAAATAAATTTAATTTACAAAAATTATCCTTATATATATTTTATAATTATTTATTTAAAAATAAAATTGTTGTTAAAAACGTTTATTGGATTGAGAGCCTAAAATCTATGTCAATGACCAAGTCATATCTCCGAAAGTCCACCAATTGACAACTAATTACCAAGACAAGTTGAACACATCAAGCGCCAAGCCAAGGGAGGGACATAAGGAATGCACTACACATAAAAATGTTATGACAACAATGGTATCTATAAATGATAATAAGTCATATTCGTTTCAGCAATGTGGGATATATACCATGGCAATGAACAAAAAAGAATTACGTAGGCTATAGATTCGATTTGTTGCTTCTGCAAATACTTGATTAAGATCAACGATGGGTAATATCCTTTGAACACATCGTGTGCACAGGTGAATTGTGGGACCCCTTGTCCATCTGAAGTTTAACGGAAGGGTCGATTGTGAAATTGTCATCTTTCCCAAAATAATTTTGTTAACATTGCAACGTTTCATGAATTGCACACACTCTCTCATAAAAATAGTTTTCCGCGTAGACCCCCCCTCCTCCCCCCTGGCCCATGACCCCCCTCCTCCCCCCTGCCCACAGCAAATAGCTTATGGTTTATAGGATACAATACATGAACAAGGAGGTATTATGGATTATATTATTACCAACTTTGACATTTATCATTTTTCAAAGGTCCTCTCTGGAGAAGAACATTATAGTCTCTGGGAATTTGAAAGAAGGGTTAAAGGTTAGGTGCTTGTTGTAGATCAGGATTATCAATGTTTAACTAATTAAGTTAACCTAGATCTAAGAATCAAGCTAGGGTTTCCCCTGTGAAGAATCTTCTAAAGAATCTTGGCTTGAGGCTTTTGATTTATGGCCAAAGTTGATGGATTCATATCTTTTGGGAAATCAAGGCTATTAGAAAATGAAGATACAACACTAGTTCTCCACAAGAAGGACACTTGCCATAAAAAAGGGTCAATCTTTAGCATGAGATGCTTAGAGATGAGGTCATTGTAGATATCACAATAATGAGTTTTATTTCACAACTATTCATGCTCTGGATGTTTAAATTTTAGTCTTGTAAATGGAAATCCAATGAAGATAATGTTTTCCCACCGCGATCCCAACATTCACTAAAGTACACGATCAAGGTATATTTTGGACAACTATCCAACTTCTTCAGATGGCCTTACTTCTAGAATTGGGCTATTAGGTGAATGGACTTTTCATAAGAAATAGTAAAATACTATTATTTAGTCATGATAAAATGTAATTGCTGAGTTCTTCGGATGAAATTTTCATTGTGATTGTTAAGTGAAAAGGTGGCAATGATAATGGCGGTTTTGAAATTTCTTGGTCAAGAGGGATTTATGAACCTACTTCATTGTCAACAACTATATGAAAGGAAGGTTATCATGCTCCAAAAGAGTGTATTTAGGTTTTCAAAGCAGGGGTTTTATTACATCCATCACTTGTAATAGTCAATGATATGAAAGAGTTACAATTATCAAATAATAACACTCAAAAATTCAAGTTCCATTATAGTCATCATGAGGAATAAGCACTAGTCATGTTGGTGTCAAGATCAAATTCTAGTAAGACCCAATGATGAGCATCATCAATCATATTATCAACTTGAACATGGTCTCCATATTGCTTCTGAGCGCTAGTAGTTGCCTTGACATGGGGCACAGTGGTCTTCCTTACCAACCACATCTCATCCCAAGCCTAGACATCAAACACCAGTAGACGTGCCCATAGTCATATCTAGTTGGTTGTGACGGGCCACTTTGGAGGGAAAAAATGGGTGTCATTATAAATAGAACATGACGTAGATCCAATAATTACAACACGAGCCCTTCTAATGGTCGAGATCATTTCATGCCCTAAAGCTACACAGTTGATAGCACCTTGAGGCTGCCTAGAGAAATCCATGTGTTGGAGGCATAGGCCTACCGTAGGACCTTACAGCTTAGGTTTTCCACCTCCCAACCTGTGTGAAACACTTTCACACATAATCACTTAAATCAACATACTCGTCATTGCACCACATCGCCATCACCCACTACCCGCCACCACGTTAGCCTCTATGTGGATTCCCTTGTCTTAATCCTCATCCATTGCATGCTCCACACCACTCCATTCACTACCCTCCATGTGTCCCAACCTCACGACTCAGGGCATAAACCAAATGTCACAGTTACCCTGCATAATCAGACAGTGGAGGTAGTGGTCCATTCAATAGCCACAACAAGTTCGCATCAGAACGTTGCATGGTTAATAACGTAGTTTGGGGGTACAAAGATGGACATGTGGTGGCCCACTGCCACTCCCACACTGTCTTAGAACCTTTCATGTCCAGTAGTGTTTCTATGTGAGAACACACCGCATGTCCTCCTAGGCATGATAATTGGTCCACATGTCTTACACTACTTGTATGTTGTATTTCACCAACTTTATATAAGGTAATCATCTAGGCCAGCTTAAGGAAGCTATCACATGTGATGTGCGAACTATAAAGTTACAATAGAGGTAAAGGGTGGCTCATTTTGTAGAAATTTAATGTGTAGATTCAAAACTACTCATGAAATTTACTAGATCATAAGAATTAAAACTACTCTACTCATCTGTGAAAAGAAAATCACAATCGAGAACACAAATCATTAACATGCATCAAAATTCAACACACATACACAAATATTTTTCTAGGGGAAAGAAACTACTCAAATCCCCATACTCTTTGTGTTGCATTAATCAAAGAATAGAAAATAAATACTATGCTTGCTCAAGCCTGAGCAATAGTATAATCTATCTCATTGCCTCACATACTGACTCAAGCCAATACTTAGCCAATTTCATTGCTTGCCAAGCTCCTATATCCTTGCACTATTTTATGAGGAATTAGACCCCTATTAATTAGGGAAATTACTCATTGAGAATTGTGCAATTCCTTTAGGCCCTTCTTTAACTACATGCACCACCTCAACTTGGGAAATTCTACAACTAAGTACACTGTCCTTGAACTCCAATCTCAACTGGGTAAATCAAATTCTCTATATGCATCAGTTATTTGGGTTGATTGATCAATTTAACTAGATGATCACTCAATGTGAAAAAATTTACACACCCTTGACTGTACCTCCACTAGTTTTACTAACAGTGAGAACTAGTTACACTGACAATAACTCAAATTAACTGAAATAGATTGCTACAAATTAGAAATCAATCATGTAGAACAAAACTCAAGTGTCTCCAACTCAAATTTACTGAGTTAACTGAGTGAAAAGAGATAAGTCACCTCGGTTAACTACCTCCAAGTATTTTATTTTATTGAAATTTGAATTTCTCCTAATTTAATCAAGGAAAAAAAATAGGATTTTCTTGTTGCATTTTCAATGCTCCCTCTCAGCAAGAAAGGGATTATAAACTACCAAGATCTGGAACCTTTTGAATGTAACTCATGCAATACTTCTCTCTATTGCTGATGCTACTAGCACCTTTGAAATGTACCTCATTCAATACTTCTCTCTATTGTTGATGCTACTACAACATCTGCAACTAAGAAGCATAAAAAAAAACCAAAATCAACTATGTATACAATTGTCTACTGGGAAAATTTTATCACTACTGACTCTACTATTGAGCTTCCTGCTTTGTTGTCAACACTACTCCGCACTTATTGAAAGACATTGATCCTCCAACTACTGAATAATTTGGGCCCTTGTATCAAGGTAATGATCCATGAGGAGAACAACTCAATGGACCCTACCCAAATTTCTGCAACCATCGAACTAGGGCATCACATCACTCCACCTCACTCCTGGAGGTATTTTTGCATTTGCTCCCTCTACCCACTTGGCTTGAAATCCCTCCCAATTGGAGGTATCTTCTTGAATTGATGTCTCCACTTTGCCTCTTGTTTGCTTCTCCATTTGTGTATGCTCCACAACTTCCTAAGGCTTCTTCTGAGGCTGCATGTTAAGAGGTCTAACCTGCTCCCTCCAACCACCAAATTTGTAGTCTCTACCTTGCTCCTAGTGCTTTGCATACATATTCTACCTCAAGTGCATACAAATTCTTGACTCGAATCCCAATATTCTTCCCTTGTTTCATGGTGATATGTCTCAGGAAATCCTTCCCTTTATTGAATATCATTCCCTTTATTGAATATTAGATCGTAGCCACAGTCCTCCAACATAGCTATGGAAAATAGATTATTCTTTAGACCTGGTACAAAAATCACATCCTTGAACCTAAGAGGGCAGACAAACTCCCTCTGAAAGATGATAGTACTGATCCTGGTCGCATTGTACCTTCCGTCATATCCAAAATAGGGGTTCATTTGGAGATCTTTCTCCTCCAAGTCACTGAAAAATTATTTGCTCCCTGTCATATGGAACAAGGAACCACTATCCATGTACCACATGCTCCCCATCACTATTCTTGGCATGCATGTGATGAGCATGAAATCAAGCTCAAACTATGAAGCCAAATCTTCACTTATTATTGCTACTATAAGCTCCTTCTTGAGTTCCTTCTTCTATGAACATTTCGTGGCATAGTGCTTGAATTCATGATGAAGAAAGCACTTGATTTTGGACAATTCTTTCTTCTTTCCATCTTGGATGGAATGAGCCTCACCTCGGGACATCTTCCCCTTGGCCTTATTTCCCTTTCTGACTAATGCAAATTCCTCTTCCTCTTCTTTGGATGAGGTCCCATCTCTGGTGCTCTGCCTTATCTCCTCCTATACCAAATCGAACCAAAGGCATTCCCATTTTGGTAGCTTCTCCCTCACATTCTTTGAATCCTAGTAGTTGTGCTAGCTCTTGGAAAGGCCTAGAAGTGCTAGGTTTACCATATCATCCTCTGATATAGTAACACCAACTTGACCAAGTTCATCACAATATTGTGTGAACCTGGTGATGTATTGTGGAATTGTGTTGCCCTTCTGCATTTTGATATTCTGAAGCTTGTCCTTTAGTGGAGCTTCCTGTGGTCACTATTGTTATGGATAAAATCTATCAAGGCCTACCACATTGCATATGGAATATTTTTCCCATGGATATTTGAGGCAATATGGTATTGAACTCCCTCCAATATGATCCTCCTTGCCTTTGCTACACACTTCTTCCATTCTGCTAAATCTTGAGCACTAGATGTTGGAGTCTTTGGGATATCATTTTCTATGAATTCCTTTAACTCATTATCTTCCAATAATGCCTCCATCATGTCCTTCTGTTAGAGTCGGTCTAGTTATCCCTCCATCAGAGATCAAAGCTCTTTTTTGCATTTCATGTTTTAGGTGTCCCGCCAGTTTTCATCAGTTACATTTCGTTAGGCATGCCATAACTATGATGGAGTGGTCTATGTCATTCATTCCCCTCGTGCATATCATTGCCGGTTTAGGATGAGTCATAAAGCTTCACAAGTCATTTTTTAAATTTTTAGGTCTAGGTCTAGGGTTTGAGTTAATTTAGTCTTGAAAAGTCTTAGAAGACCAGCAGGCCAGAGGGATGCCTTTGATAGATCATCACTCCAATAATTCTCACCATTGTACAGCTGAATAAGGACTTCTCTTCAAAACTATGTTTTGAAGACAAGTCGCCACCTCATTTTTGTAAAAATTGTCAAAATTTTCAGTTCTTCAATTGTTCAAGTGCAACCCTGGTCTCCTTTGCTGAAGCATGTCAGAGCTATCCCTGCAAAAAATTATTAGAGAAACACATTATTTCAACCTATTTTATGAAGGAAACCAAAAAGGTCAGAGCCTATTAATTTTGAAAAAGTGTCAACAACCAAACATAAGAAAAATGGGTTTTCATAGAGCAAAAATCCAAATGGATGCTATATCAAGTCATTTCTCCTCATTGGCAACCTATTCCTCATTTTGAGAGCTAAGAATATCATTCAAGGGCGATTTTGCAAGTTTGTAGCAAATTTGTGAGTATTTGGGTCAGCTCCATGGCGCGCGACGCATCAGCATAGGCGCGCGACGCATCAGGGCACTTTCTCCTGTGTAATTTAACACAGGCGCAACGCACTCAGAGCGAGCGGCGCATAGGGTTTGTGCCTGCAAATTCACCAAGAAATCGCTCAAATCACCTCTCCTCACGCCTAAATTCTCAGGTAGGCCTGCAATCATGACTTGGTTTTGTTTTTGGATGGTGTATATGTGGTGTATATGAATAAATTAGCTTCTCTTTTTCATGAAAACCAAGTGAACAAAACCCTCCATGTTCATCAAATTGCTATAAGGTTTCAAGTCCAAAGTTTGTTGTAAGGTTTTTCAAAATCATTGTTGCCAAGGTTTCTTTTTCCCTTGTTTCCCATTGCCTATATTCTCCATCTATTTTTCCCAATCATCCCTCATTAAACCCCACATCTTCCTCTCTCAAAACCCTAAACTCTCCCTTCTCCTATAACCATATGATCCCTACCTTATTTCAAAACCCTAAAACATTTCTATCCCCCTTGTCCCTTCCCTAATTTCCTCATTTTATTTCCATTGTTCCCATTGCCCTAATGCTTCCCTTTTCCTAACAATTCCTGTCATTTATGTCCCCTTGGTTACAGCATTTTGATAAAGAGACAAAAAGTCAACTGTCAACTTTTTGGCACACACTTTTATATCAACAAATATATATATTCCGGCCACCTTGTTTTTAGAGAACATGTTAGAGACCGAGTCCGAATATGAGTAGGATTATGATAGTGACTCTACACCAGAGGTCAATGTGCCTAATGTGCCACAGACATATCACAGGGGTGGAAAGAGTGGACAACATGTTAGGGAGGAGCTTACCTCTTTGGCTCAATTGCAAGCTTGCCCGCTTGCCATGGATTGTTTTCAGTGCCAAACATGTTACCAATATTGTGAGATGATCTCACAAACTCAGCATCATCGGGAACTGGTCCGCCTATTTGTCCTTAACTTACAGGATGGTCATGTGAACCTTGCCGGAGTGGATTTCACTTTGTCACCCGACACTATTTCTCAGGCCACCAGAATACCAAATGTGGGGGAGGAATGGAGTAAACACCAGATGCTGGACAGATATTATTATGAGCCATATGTCAAGCCCGCATATATCAGACACTTGAGCGCGGCCTTTCCTTTCAGATACCTGAAAGATGAGTTTGCACCATTGATGAAACTCATCATTCGGTATTTCAGCTGTGAGGGCAGATTTTCACGTCTCTTTGCGTACCATGTACGTTTGTTGATGCATTTCACACGGGTACGTATGATGAGCATTCCGTTTTTCATGTGCCAAAACATAGAGAGGATGGTACCCTTAGTACAGAAGAAGACCCCGGCACATCAGCACAGGAGCATATATCACTATCCATTGATCAAAATCATAGTGATGCATCAGTTGGCACAACAGGGTATTGCTTGGGAGGATTTCATCTCTCGTGATTTCTTTTCCATGCTACAGCCTCCTCCAGAGATCGTCCATGATGAGGGAGGACCTTCATAGCAATTTGACATTCATAAGACCGAGCATGTTGATGCTCCAGCATATGTGACATATCAGAAAGGCCCTAGGGCCTTATTTGCAGTTGCACGACGAGTACTATCTCCACCTGAGGTGGAAGGGGTCTTGTTGACATCATCAGCAGAGTGAGTATTATCTCCACATCATGTGGAAGGGGTCTCGCTTCCATCTACAACATAGGTACAGGGTCAGGACAGGGACAAGAGACCCATGGTTGATGAGGGTCCTTCAGGAGTTCAGGATACCGGTATCATTGATGTTGATGCTAGTTTGCCCAACTCAGAGCTTAAGGAGATTATCCGAGAGCAAAGGACCGAGAATGAGTCACTGCAAAAGAAATTTTAGATGGCTAAATGGGTGATCAACTACTTAGAGCAATGCAACAAGCAGTTGGAGGATGAGCATGAACTTTATGAGCTGCGCAAGATTCGTGAAGATCGGGAATTGGCTCGTAGGAGACCCGG
>APFE031098060.1:4256-49885 GCA_000404065.3 Pinus taeda
GACTAAACACATACAACTCAAGTACCATTTCATACAATCAGTGTTGGAAGATGGAGAGTTGAAGTTGGAAAAGATACACACTAGCCAGAATCCTGCAGATATGCTAACAAAAGTTGTAACCAGGGAGAAATTGATAATATGATCAGTTTCAAGTGGTCTTCAAGGATGGCGATGAAGATGAGAAACAACCAGGTCTAAAGAGGAGTCATTGTCCAGCAAATGAAGCAGGGATGGAGTTGCTACAATCATTCTCCAAGTGGGAGATTGTCGTGTGTGGAGCATGATTATTCAGAGGTCTTTGTTTCAACCAGATGTATACCCTAGGTAGTTTGTACACCCCTCCACACAGGGGGGTGCGGGGGGGCTGATCCCCCCTGGTTGGGGGGTCCGGGGGCCAGCGGTCCCCAGAAGTAAAAAACAGATGTAAAATTGCCTTGTAAAAGTATACTAATTTTATAGTCAATTTGGGTTGTTCATTAGGTGGATGATCTGACGGTAGAACTTATGTTTAGTTTAGGGTTTTTTGCCCTAGAAGGCAACCCCTCTATTTGTATGAGGGCATTGTATTGAGTCTGTGTAATAGATGTGTATTCTGTGAGCGAGAAACATAGAGGCGAGACTGTGAGAGAAAACAAAGGATATTACAACGGAACTGCTGTAGGTTTTGTCTCTTCATTTTGTTGGATAATAGAAAGGAAGGACTGGCTGTTCAGGGTGGACGTAGCCCAAACTGGGTGAACCATGTATATTTGTGTGTCTCTTGTTTTATGCATTTTCTGTGTTTATATTTATGCAATATTTTATGTGTTCCATTGCTCCGTAATATATAATTTTATAACAGTTTAAGGGATAACTCTTGCATGACTTCAGAAAGATTTCTAACTTGAAATTTCCAATTAATTAATTTAAAATAAATTAATTAATTATTTCCAAGTAGTTGTTAAGACTAAATTTGATTTTAATTCACAATTTAATTCAAGTAAAAATTAAATTGGAATATTCTTGTTGCCATATTTCAACACAATATATTGTGCAATGCACATTGGGAACCATTTTCATTATTGGCAGTCTCCCTCCCATTTGTTAAAAGGAACTATCCATGCCTGGTAATCAGATGGTATCCCTACATGATTGACATTTTCTCATTCATTCACATGAAGTAGAGTTATACCATTAGGATGATTCAAATAAGTTAGGGCTTGGGGATACCTCATTAAAGCATATTTCCTACCCAAATTTGCATCAGAGAATGTATTATGTACTTTGAGAGCCACATTTGGGCATTCTCTTTAGTGTTGACAACCCTAATGACATCTACTATGTCAAAGATCTAGATTGTATTATGATTAGTCCTTGATGAAATGAGTCCACAATATATTGTGTGGGAAGCCATGCTCTATTAATTTAATATCAAGTGAGGGAATTCCTACCTCAAGGATGTATTTCATATGTATTTGACTATGAATTTTGCATATCATTGTACAATTTGCATCCTTGGTTCCCTTTCCTTTCTCGGTTCACTAAGATTGTTGCAATATATTTCAACCATTAATTACTCTTATAACCTCATAAATTATGGGGCATCTTTTATAGCTCAAAATGACACCTCCTTAAGTATTCTAGGGAAGCAACTCAAAATGAAGCTTGAAATGCAAGAAAACCTCAATGGAAATGCTAGAAAACTTATTTTTTCCTCTTCAATGCTACTATTACACTAATAAGGTGAGTTTCATTGCTCCAAATGGTTTAGAAAATAGAGTTACATTGATTCAACAACTGAGAAAAAGAGAGTTGAAGAAACTAAGGTTGATAGAGAAAATGGATAAGGGTGGAAAATGTAAAAAAAGATCAGAATTTGAAGATAAGGATAAAAGAACCATATCAAACACGGTCAACAAAGTGTCTAGATACATTTGATCACTCAAAAAACCATCTATAAAAGCAATGCTCTCTAGGGAGAAAATGAGATAAAAGTAAGAGAAGAGGAAATGCAGCTAAAATGACAGCCCACTTCTCTTTGTGATAAGATGTAGTGAATAATGAAGCTTGATTGTGAGTTGTGGTGAGAGGAGGAGCTAGGTACAAGGACCGCAAATAATATGACATTGTAAGATTTCATTTGTTTAAAGAGAAGTCACACTTCCCCACCTAACCAACCCCCACACCAGACACCACCCCCCACCCCCCATATGTTTTTAATACACTTAGTAATGTGTCTTTTTGGTTTTCTTTTGGTATTATGCTAATGTGGTTTGTAGGAAGAAAGATCTAGTGGTTTTTTGTTTGTTTGTAGGTTACATGTGTAATGAGTCCAAGGGAAAAGATCTCAAGGAGATCAACCACCTAGGGCATCAAACATGCACCTTCTAAGCTAAGATGCCCCCACTCTCCTTTATTTTTTTATTTTGATCATGCATGCTTGCGTGTCATATTGGGGTTAAGTAGATATCTAGTGAACCATATGTAATAAGGCTTAGGAAGACCCTTGGGTAAAGTAATTTTTTAATATAGAGGAAATTCCATATAAATAGGGATCATCCTAGTCCATATCCATTGGGATGGATAAATGAGGATGTAGAAATAAAAGTAACAAAATAGTATAAAATAAAATTTTCTAATAATTTTGATTATAATGATGAAGTAGAATTTGATGTAGTGCCATTTGATGCATGTGGAGTTATGTTTGGGAGTCCCTATATGTACATGTGAGATTTAATATTCACGCAAAGAGATAAAAAGAACCACCTCATCAGGGATGGAAAATCATTTATCATCAACTTGCACTTGGAAACATCAAAGATTTCATTGGCAAGTGCTAATCAAGCTAATAAATTGATTAGTTCTAGAAAGAAGTATTTTTTATTATTATTAATAGAAAATCAACCTATAGAAGAGTAAATTAGAGTAAAGACATCTGAAGAGGGGTGCACTAAAGAAAAAATAAAATAACTAAAACAGTTGCTACATGCATATAGGGGAGTTTTCTAGGAGCCTAAAAGGATACTATCGTAGAGAGAAGTGGAGCACAAGATCCAACTATTGTTGGACCATTTGTTTCCAAAACATTAGGTTGTATGTGCAATCCATTTTAGAAGTAAATGACGTGAAATAACTATCCCTTGTAATGCTATTCTATAATCAAAGACATTTCCAACAGTGTAATGATCTTTTCAATCAGAGTTTGGATGTAAAAGTTGCACTTCAAGAAAGTTCATCCATTGTGATTGATTTCCATAATTCAAGGGGATGCCACATCATCCTCCAATACTCATGGAAAATGGGCTAGTCACATGGGGACTATGAATAAGAGTCTATAAGGGTTCAAATTTAACCCCTAGTTGGCTATCGAGTTGTGTTATAATTGATCCATTAAGAGGAAAATGAGTTCCAGTCTATTTTCTTGCATTTTGTTCCATAGTAGAGAAGAGAAGATAAGTGTGGATAAAGAAAGATAATAATAGAGGGGGTTCATGTTTTGTAGTAGCTCAATAGCCATAGGTATCAAAAAAATTCATAGAGAGTGCCTTCTCCTTTATACTTGTATCATTTCTTGACAAAAGAGAATAGAGAAACCTCACCTTCCAATTGGGTTTTCTCTCGAAAGGGTTTCCTAGAGCATATCTTGGCATTATTTGTGTTGGTGTGTATTTGTATCTCATTGTTTTTTGTTTTCCGTATATTGTATATTACATGCGTGAACAAAAAAACAATGATATAAAATCTGGAATCTAAAAGAAATTAGCCCTTCATAGTATAAATTTCGATTTATTTTCACAAATCTATTATGACAAAATATGTAGTGGAATATCCATGAAAATTTAGAGATCAAGAGCACATGAAGGTTATTATGAGTTTTTGTTTACAAAATTTTGAATTACTAATGCATATTCAACATTTCAAATATTGATGAATTCTATTTTCAAAACCCTTCCTTAGAAAATTTGTGTTTGTTTCATTTGACGACATACTAATCTACATCAAGTCTTGGGAATGACATAAACAACATGTTGATAGGGTCTTAACACTATTGGAAGAGCAACAACTATATGCGAATACTTCCAATTTTTCCCTTTGGTTAAGTGTAATATTTGGGTCATAGTGTATCCCATGAAGGTGTCAAAGTGAACCCTAACACAATCAAAACTATGAGAGAATGGCCAATCTTGAAGAGCTCAAAGAAACTCAGAGGATTCTTAAGTTTGGTAGGATATTTCCATAATTTTTTCAAGAAATATGGTTAAATATAAGAAAATCAAAAAAAATTATTGAAGAAAGAAGAATTTAATTGGACTAAAGAAGCAACTAGATCTTTTTAAAAACTTAAAGAGGCTATGTGCACCACTCTTGTACTAGCCATATTTGATTTCACAAAACTTTGATTGTGGAGAATGATGCCTCAAGTCATGGTATTGGCACAATTTTGATGCAAGAGGGAAGGCCCCTTTCCTTCAAAAGTAGCAAACTTAAAGGAAATAGCTTACTTAAACCCATCTATGGAAAAAAAATTATAGCCATGCTACATGTAGTTAAGAAATGCCATCCATACCTAAAGGAAGACACTTCATAGTGAAAATAAATCTTGATAATTTGAAGTAATTCTTGGAACAAATACTATTTTATAAAGAGAAACAAGAAAGGGTTACAAAGATGCTTGGTTATGATCTTGAAATTATCTACAGAAAGCGGAAAAAATACTATGGTAAATACACTCTCAAGGACATAGGAAGACGCATAGGGTTTACTATGTGTTATTTCAATTCCACAATCTCAGTGGGTGGAAGAAGAAAGAATATAATGGAAGTAATATTAGACGGATGCAGGATCATTATTAACTACAGTGGAACGCTGATGTAGTATACAAGTTTATTTGGAAGAATGGTTTGTTGTGGTATCAATATCACTTATACTTATGTAAGAATTCTCAACTCAAATCAAAGGTCCTTTTGGAATTACACACTTCTCTTGTAGGAGGGCATTCAAGGTTCTTGAATACAGATCATAAGATCAATAAATAATTTTTTTAGGAAGGTCTTAAAGCATATGTGAAAAATGTTTGTGTTTAAATATGTAGTATGCCAACAAAATAAGGAAGTGACAAGTAAGACTTCAGGGTTCCCATAAACCATACCGGGCTAACATTGGGAAGAATTTTCAATGTATTTTACTACAAGTTTACCCAAATTCGAAGGAACGAATTTCCTTATGGTAGTGGTAGATAATATGAAAAAGTATGCCCATTATTTCTCTCTTTCTCATCCCTTTAAAGTAAGTATAGTGGCAGAATAATTCATGGAAACAATGTAAAAGCTAGAAGAAACACCAAATATGTAAGTTATAGAGATCCAATTTTCATTGGAAATTTTTGGAATGAATTATTTTCTTGCTTGGGTACTTAATTGGCTCATAGCTCATGTTACCATCCTTAAGTTAGGATATTTAGAAACTTAGGAGTTGGTTAAGTTCAACTTGGTCTAATCTATCTATTAGGTAGAAGTGTGTTTATTTACTATGCATTAGTTTCATTTTAATATGATGGTCAAGATATGTTTTAGACATAGAGTTATATGATGTCTCATATTATCCTTGGTACTAACAACTATTAATTCATGGCTTAACACCTAATTAATCCATGATCTCCATCTAAGGGGAATGGAGGTCAACACTAAATTATTGATGAGAGAACTCTCTTATGTAAAATATTTTCTTTTGCACCAATAAAATTTCCTCAAGTGGCCTCTTTGGCTAGGGTGATGGTCTATTTCCCTCCCACCGGGTTTTAAACTTGTAAAATTTTTGGCATTGTGATATTTGATTTGGTTGTGTGAGTGGTTACTAAAGTTCTTCATCCTGTATGGAATACCCTATTTACTCAAACATGGTATCCGAGCCTGTTTGAAGAACTTCTCCCATTGGTGATCAAGATCTTAAAGCCCTTATTGCCACATTTATGAGCTATACTATTTTTGTACTATTCTAGCCTACAAATATTATTCCATTTTTTTCATAAAACTATTTTTAGCTAAGAACACCTTTCATTTAATATAAAAGGCATCTATTTATTAGAAATACAACAATTTCATCAAAATCTGGTGGAAAGTCCAAATATGCCTTTTTTTTTTTTAATACAGAGTTCATATTTCAGTCTTTTGTTTATATTCCTAGTTTCATACTCTTTCTAGTTTGCATATGCTCTTTTTCTTATGCTCTGTGTGATGTTGAAAAATCAAGAATAGAGAAAATAATATTTTCTTGACTATAGTATGCTCTTTTCCATGCACTTTATGTGATTTAGACAAATGAAAAACAATGAGAAAACTTGCATTTTTCAAGTAATCTAACTAAGATCTAACCCATTCGTTGTTAAGGTTGGATTTTTTTTTTGAACTATGTTTTTTTTTGGATGAACACATCCTTTTCGGCAAGAACACATTTCAAAGCATAGCTCCAACATCATCATCATCATCAACAACATCAAAACTGGACCACCCTCCTCTACTATTTTTATTTCTTTTGTACTAGCTCACTTGGTTAAAAGTTAGTTTATTTAGTAAGAGGTCTTTAGTTCAAATCTCCTTCTCATCCCTTTAAAGTAAGTATAGTGGCATAATAATTCATGGAAACAATGTAAAAGCTAGAAGAAATACCAAATATGTAAGTTATAGAGATCCAATTTTCATTGGAAATTTTTGGAATGAATTATTTTCTTGCTTGGGTACTTAATTGCCTCATAGCTCATGTTACCATCCTTAAGTTAGGATATTTAGAAACTTAGGAGTTGGTTAAGTTCCACTTGGTCTAATCTGTCTATTAGGTAGAAGTGTGTTTCTTTAGTATGCATTAGTTTCATTTTAATATGATGGTCAAGATATGTTTTAGACATAGAGTTATATGATGTCTCATATTATCCTTGGTACTAACAACTATTAATTCATGGCTTAACACCTAATTAATCCATGATCTCCATCTAAGGGGAATGGAGGTAAACACTAAATTATTGATGAGAGAACTCTCTTATGTAAAATATTTTCTTTTGCACCAATAAAATTTCCTCAAGTGGCCTCTTTGGCTAGGGTGATGGTCTGTTTCCCTCCCACCGGGTTTTAAACTTGTAAATTTTTGGCATTGTGATATTTGATTTGGTTGTGTGAGTGGTTACTAAAGTTCTTCATCCTGTATGGAATACCCTATTTACTCAAACATGGTATCCGAGCCTGTTTGAAGAACTTCTCCCATTGGTGATCAAGATCTTAAAGCCCTTATTGCCACATTTATGAGCTATACTATTTTTGTACTATTTTAGCCTACAAATATTATTCCATTTTTTTCATAAAACTGTTTTTAGCTAAGAACACCTTTCATTTAATATAAAAGGCATCTATTTATTGGAAATACAATAATTTCATCAAAATTTGATGGAAAGTCCAAATATGCCTTTTTTTTTTTTTTAATACAGAGTTCATATTTTAGTCTTTTGTTTATATTCCTAGTTTCATACTCTTTCTAGTTTGCATATGCTCTTTTTCTTATGCTCTGTGTGATGTTGACAAATCAAGAATAGAGAAAATAATACTTTATTGACTATAGTATGCTCTTTTCCATGCACTTTATGTGATTTAGACAAATAAAAAACAATGAGAAAACTTGCATTTTTCAAGTAATCTAACTAAGATCTAACCCATTCGTTGTTAAGGTTGGATTTTTTTTTTTGAACTATGTTTTTTTTTGGGATGAACACATCCTTTTCGGCAAGAACACATTTCAAAGCATAGCTCCAACATTATCATCATCATCAACAACATCAAAACTGGACCACCCTCCTCTACTATTTTTATTTCTTTTGTACTAGCTCACTTGGTTAAAAGTTAGTTTATTTAGTAAGAGGTCTTTAGTTCGAATCTCCTTTTTTAAATATACTGTTTGAAAATGTTAATGCAAAATTAATTTATTTCATAACTTTATTGTCATATAAAAGTGGGCCACTTCATAAATATTTGTAAAAATGAGCTTATAGGAAAATCTAGCGAGGGGAAATATTGCTTACCTTTTTTTTAATTATCAACATCTATCATTATGTGGTTTAATTTATACCTACCACGTGGCTCTTTCCTACTGTTAATGCCTTTTTCTAAAAAGGGAATAATTTTGACATCCAAAGTTTGTTTCTAGTACCATTATTTTTGGAACAACGTATTTTTTCAAGAGCTTTCTATCTAGACAATCATTTTCAAATTTTGAAACCATATTTTCATATTTTAATATGGCCACTCCTAGTTAACTCTTGCTTATCAGTACCAACTAATTTTCATGGAAATCCCACATGGAGGATGTACTAGGAAGTAAAGCATTGTATCATATTACATTGGGACAAGAAAAGGCCCCCAATGGTCTTGATAGGAAAGCGAAATGGATAGTATGAATGACGAAGCCCATGGATTAATTGAAATGTCCATTTCTCCTAATTTGTGATTTCATATTCAAGGAATTGATTCTCTAAATAAAGCTTGAAAAAATTTACACAAGATATTTGGTGAATCTAACATTATTAGATATCATCAGCTTAAAAATCAGATTATGACTTTAAGCCCTAACGATTTCTCTTACATTGAAGATTACTTATCTAAGTTTAAAACACTTAGACATTTGCTTAAAGATTGTCATGTTGCTCTAAAAAGGGAACATTACATATATATTATTCTTTAAAAGCTTGAATCTACATACTATGTTTTTGTATCTATATTTATTCCACTAGAGAAGCCTTGGGAGCTTCCTATCAAAAACGTTCTCTTGAATCTTTTTCTAACTCTATGATTAGAGGAAAAGACAAGCTTTTGCATATTAGAGTGATTATAAGTTTAGGTAAATATAATAAGGCCTTATTAGTCCAACGAACCAAGTATCCAAAGGAAAAACTTCCTCACAATAACAGGAAAAATAAGGGTCCCAAACCCTCGAAACCAACATATACTCCTAATGGTGAGAAAGGACCAAAATAAAAGAGAAAAAAGATTGACATACATTGAAAATATTCTAGGAAAGACAATCATCTAGAGTCCAAATGATTTAAAAATATGGAGGCCTTTAAAGCAGTTAAAAATAATCACAACAACTACAATAACTATGTAATGAAAACATGGAGAATGGCCTTCCTCTTGTTTCCTGCAGAGATGGCATTTATGCTAATTGTGTTCTCGACAAAAATCATCAGGAAAATTTTGACAAGTATTCCTCTCAGCACGCCTCAACTCCTTTGTAACTTTTTCATAGTGATTTATGTGGTCCACTTTTTTTTCCTTCCTTCTCTAGGTTCAAGTACTTCTTAACTTTCATTGGTAACTTCTCTAGACGCACATAGGTTTATTTCTTAAAACTTAAAGAGTATTTTTTTGACTTTTTCTTGGCCTACATGGTCCTTGTAGAAAAAAAATATGGACATGTTGACAGTACTAGACCTGCCAACATTCAGAGGGGTCTCCCCAATAGATAGTCCCAATTAGACCTCATATTGTTTTTTATAGGAGACCCATCCAAAATACATCATGGTTGTTGTCTACTTAAAGATTTTCTTTGGCTTTAGCTATCAACAAGAGAGAGAATCACATATATGCCTTTGAAAGTAACTAGGTGTGCTTGGTGAATGTTCGGTTGTAGGTGTGTCAAGGTTCTTATATTGCGGAGGGAAAAGAAAGTGAGCCTCTAAGAGAGAGGTAATAGTGCCACCCTAGTAGAGACACACATAAATAAGAAAGATTCATCTAAAATCCAGTGGAATAGTCCACAAAGATGTGATGATAGTTACAACTATTACAACACATTCTCACTATGATAAGCACTAAAATAACTGAAATAGTTCAACTACTTTAGTATAGGTGGAAACAAACATGAATCATAATCATTTATAGAAAAATCTTACAAATATTCATAATCCATGCATGAAGAGCGTGCTGGCCATCATGCTTCAAATATTAAGTAAAAGTCCCAAGACACATGAATACAATGAACACCACTAGATCCAATAGTGGAGTGTTGGAGCCACTACTTGCTCCCCAAAAGTACTAACTTGCCTCTTTGATGCCTTATGGAAGAATCCACACTAAAAATTCTTTTTCTTGTACAATGAGGGTGTATATATAAAAAATGGGGTGATCCTTCACCTCTCTTGTGACCCTTGGACTACCCATATGATTGTTTGAATTCCTATGAATTTTCAACTTTCACATGACTTTTTACATTTTTTACATGTCCTTTGGACTTCCACTTCATAATACATTTTCAAATAAGAATTTTCAATAATAAAAAAAATGATGTGGCACATGATGACTCATGACATGACATGACATGACACTGATGACTTAGATTTCATGATGACATGGCAATGTCAAGCCTTTCTTTGATGTTGCTTGCTTTGTGTCTTCTTGGAGATTATTTATTCTTCCACATCCATATGGATTAGAGACAAGGAGCCTTTAGCATTATTAGATCTTGAATTGTTGTCACAAACTGATGTCCCTTTACTTCCTTTTGATTTATCAACTTGTATATTTAGCTACAAAGTTGTTTTCTAGCATGGTATTCTTCTCCATCTCCTTCTTTATCATCATATCATAACATGATAGAGTACCTACATCTACAATTCACTCATGAAAAGATGACATCGGTATGATAAAACCTTCGTCTAAGATGGTGCATGATGATCCACTAACTGAGTTGGAACTAGGTGGCAAGCTAATGGAGAGACTCAGGGACTACACAATTGTACAGATCAAGAAGTTAAGGGTCAGGATTGAGCCTTGAGACTACACAATGTGTACTTCAGGCTAGACTAGGCTTGAGGATTGCACAATTCAGGGATTCAAGGAGCGAGGATGAGGGCTTGAGAACTAATTTTTCCCACTGTGCAGAGATAGAAGGAAAAAGAGGCTAGGTGATTGCACAATTTCGTAGTTCAGGAGCTCAACGCTGAGGCTTGAGGGCTGAGACTATGCAATGCACAATTTAGGCAAGGTTGAAGGGAAATATTGCACAACTTTGGAGCTTAGGGGTTGGGCTTGAGTACTGAGGTTGTACAGTGCACAATTCTAGAAGGAAGAAATTTCACATTGCACAATACCAAGAAACAAGGTTGTTGTTTGAGGGCTGAGACTGCAAAGAGCACAACTGTTGGCATTATGATACATATGTTGTACTTGATGGCAACCCACTCATCTCAGATGATAAATTATAGTGCAGCAAAGTTATTTTCTAGTTTCGCAGGTGTGAACCTAAAGTTCACACACTTTCATGCAGAGAAAAGTTCACGCACTTTCATGCAGAGAAAAGTTCCTTTCATGCAGAGAAAATTTCATGCACTTTCATGCAGAGAAAAGTTCATGCACTTTAATGCAGAGAAAAGTTCCTTTCATGCAGAAAAAAAAGTTCACGCACTTTCATGCAGAGAAAAGTTCCTTTCATGCAGAGAAAAGTTCACGCGCTTTCATGTAGAGAAAAGTTCACGGACTTTCATGTAGAGAAAAGCACACGCACATGGGAAATCTTATCGTTGGTTCATGGTATTAGTCTGACAGTTTTTGATCCTATGGTTTTGGTCTGTGGTATTGCATCCAAAAAAAAAAGAAAAAAAAAAAGAGTTGAACCCAAGTATTGGGTCCATGGTATTGTTTTGTTATGGTTTTGGACCATGGTATTGAGTAAGGCCTAAGACTATAAAAGGAGAAGAAGTCATTAGGCAAAGGCATGGAAAAAGACTTGAATATCTGATGTAGTATGAGATCCAGTATGCAGGATATGGGTTATGATGCATTGCTTGATCTGAGCTAAGGAGGGATCTCACCGGTTGATGGAGAACAAGATCTAAGGATAGATCGGGATCAAATGGTTTAAAATGAATCATCTTTATATGGTTTGATCATGGATAGACTAGATCTGAATTATTGATGCATGTTTTATTGTACGCATGTTATGATCTGGGTATGACTGATGTCTGAAACAGCCGTAAAGTCATGATTGAATATGTATAGATATGTACGCGGGTTGGCTTTAGCGAAAGCGCGTATATACGTGGGTTTGATTCATCGTAGTAGCGTATACAAAATGAAGTATGATGTTTGAAGTTGCAGTTGGGTTTGATTGTTATTGCAGAGTTCTGTAGTCTGCTCTGTGTTCTGGTGACTGTGTTGTTGACAGGGTTTCAATGTTTCAGTGATTCAGAAATTGATGATGCTAGTATTGATTGTTTTGTGCTTCAATGATATTGATGGGTCCAGTATGAAAATTGGATAAAACGTGGCCTTCAAATTATAGTGTTGTGCTTCAAGATTATCCAGTCTGAAAATGTATGAAACATGGTACCTGGAGGAAGAAAGAGAAGGTTGTTGCCTTCTGTAGGTTGGCACCTACGTACTAGTACATCAGCTAGTACAAGAGCTAAGGGCGTGGTAGCTCCCTTCCAGTAACAACTGGAGAACGAGTAAAGGTTGGAGCATTTTAGTAGGCCAGCACCTACGTACTAGTAAGTGGATCGGCTAGTACAAGAGCTAGGGGGGTTGTAGCTCCCTTTCAGGAGAGTCTGGAGAACAAGAGAAGGTTGTAGCTTTCTGCAGGTAGAAGCCGCGTACTGGTATAAGACTGCACCAATACAGAACTATTGTAAAAGAAGTTTCTTATTAAAAGAAGATAGAGATGACTTGCAACAGGTGGTTTCACCCACATTGGGTTTCCACCTTATATCATGGTGTTCATGTGTGCTACTTGTGTGTGATGATCTATTCTGTTTTACTGCACCTGCTTACTATACATGTGGTTAAAGAAGTTCTGATGCACTAACTAAAGATCAACATTTAATGGATTAATTGAATCATAAGTATTCTGGATATACGTTAGTTGCATTAGACATAGTTGCGTATACACGCAGGTTCCCTTAATTGAAGTAGCGTATATGTATCTAAGTATGGAAATAAAAAAGGTTTATTGATTTGATAACACTGATTCACCCCCCCCCCCCTCTTAGTATTATTTCCAACAGTTGAGATATGAAATGTAAGTTCAACCCCAATCCCGGCACATGTAGCACATTGGCTGCCTGAAGTCGCTCTCCTACTTCGGTTTGAAAAACTATGGTACCTCTTCCTACTAGAGTACACTTTGCCTTATTCCCCATGCTGATTTGAAAATTCAATCTTTCTTCCTGATAATCTGAAAAACATTCTCAAATTCATGTCATATGCCAGGAAGCTCCATTGTCTATATACCAAACCTCCTAGGAGGCAGAGCTTGCAAGGCAAGCATCTTCTTCTTCCAATCTGGAAGCTAACATCGAATATTCATCCCTTGCGCATTCTCCTGAAAGTCTGCGCGAGTCCCCTTGAGTGGGATGTCTTTGCCATGCTCTTGATCCATAATCGATTTTCCTTTCTTGTTGTCAGATCTCTGCTCTGATACCATGTGAAAATTTCTAAACTGAAATTCTATCACTACAACAACCAATTTATTTCACCTACTTATTATTCTCAATAAGTTATTTACGAAATTCCATCAACAAATATTAAAATAAATTCTACTACAGTTATCGCACAATTACCCAGAGAAAAATACATGCACAAGAATCAATCACATCAACACAGTTATTTTTGGACAATTGTCCCCGAAAAACCCAATGCGGGAAAACCGGTGCAGTAGATGAGGGCTTTATTAATCTTCAGAAACAATTGCTTTTACAAGGAATGATTTTTTAGAGAAACTGAAAGAAAACACCTATGACTTTCCCTCTGAGACCATCTAACACTTTGGAGACCCTGCTCCCACTTTTGTATCACTCTGATTGACCCAGCGTGGCTCTGCGTCCCTCTGCTTAGGCCCTACGTCTCTCCTCTGGACTGTGTCTCCCTTTCTGTGCTGTCTTCCATTGCCCCTGCGTCACTTCCTCCTTGATCACTTCCTGTTGTTGAAGCCCTCCTTTTCCTCCACCCTACAACTCCCTCTAAAATCGATCTCCTCATCCTTGAGAATAGAATTTCCTTGAGATACTGAGTATCTGTCGATGTGTCTCCAAATGACCCTCAAGTCTTCTCTGATACTTTTCATGTTGATGAATCAACGTCCATGATTAAGTCCCTAATCAATGACTAAGATTAAAACAGACTTGATCCTCGTCTCTTAGAAGCTTCTCATCCTTATCTTTATTAATACCCATTAATAGTTTTATTTTCCTAATTCTAGACTTAGGAACCCATTAAAAATATTAATTATTTTAATAACTCCTCATCTGGATGGAATTTCTCAAAACAATTTATGGGTCTTGGACATCTCATGTGCCTTAGCCTCTCCTCCAAATTTCAAGGCTAGAGCACATCCGATGCTACCAAAAATCAACAATCATTTAGCAGCAGAGGGGAAGAGAGTATCTGGGAGGACTTTCTGGAGAATATTGACAGAGAGGCCGAGAGATCTTGTGGAGGCAACGCAGTAGCTGGGAAAGTTGACGCTAGGCCAGTCTGGGCCCACGCAGCCTTCACATAGAGCCAGAAGGGCCAGCACAGAGGGGAAAGTTACTTGTCACGCAGAAGCCATAACTGTCGGGAGCTACGGGAACAGCCGGCATAGTTGACGCAAAGGGAAGAAGAGCTAACGCAGGGCTAACACAGAGCCTGAAAGGTAGACGCAAGGCCAGCGCAGAAGTAGTCGGGATTAGCCAATCTTGTTACCAAATTAGCTGGAATTCTGCCTGGTGAAATGAGGTAAAACTCACTTAGATTTTCTGCCAGTATTTTCTCTGTAAAGGATTGCTAGATGAGCATCCTAGATTTCTATTCAAATTTTTCTCTTGCATAATAATAAACCCTTAGAACAGTTGCACTTGTTTTCCCGTATTAGGTTTTTCCGGGGACTATTGTGTCCAAAAATAAATGTGTCCTACGTATCTTGTTCTTTTCTCTTTTTTTGTTTCATGAGATCAAATATTTAATTAGTGTAGGCTGCAGGAGTAATTTGCTCCAGCATTCAGAAGAATACATTGATGAATGTATTTAAAATCAAGTAGGTGAAGTAGATTTAGATTTGTTGCAGTAGGTCTTCCTTGAGGATTAGGAATTTTCACATGCAACGCAGAGAATGCTTCAAAGTCAAAGCAGTATGCAACAGCATATATTGGTAGAGCACATTCCTTGCTAAGAGGGAGTGTTGATTTGGGGTAGCATGGGATGTTCTCTAAGCCTCAAATTTTGCAAGGAGGCTTGGGCACATGTATTCCAAAAAACCCAGAAATCGTTTTGGGAAATTCCACCCAGAAATGATTTTATTAAAATAATTAATATTTTTAATGGGATCCTAAGTCTAAACTTACGAAAATTAAAATATTAATGGGTATTAATCTAATCATGGGTGAAACTTCTAGAAGAAGACAAGGATCAAGTCAAAATGATCTTAGCCATTGATTAGCTTTTAATTTGGGTTGGATTATTTAAGGGAGCTTGAGGGTCATTTGGAAAGCACACTAAGTGAGTTCAGAAGTTCGAATTTCAGAGGCAGAGTAGCTACCGAGAGAATTTCGATTATGAAATTTTGCAGTTGCGGGGCAATGCGAATCCAAAAGAAGGAAGTTTTTCCTAGGCCGGAGAGTACGAGACAGAGAGAGGATAGAAAGACGTCCAAAGAGGGGCATACATTGGCCCACGCAGTGGCAGTGCAGGCCATAGAGGGAAGTCAAGTTCCTGCTGAGGGAAATCAAGTTTCAGTAGCCGGGAGCCGGGGTGTGAGACCGGGAGGCAGAAATTCGGATTTTCTAGCCAGCAGAGGGTCTAGAGGAGGAGCAGCGTGATACCCAGCAGGGGTTACGCAAAGACTGCATAGGAGTGATGCAGTTCTACACAGAGGCCATGCAGAGGGTGACATAGGGTGATGCATAGGGTCTAGTTCAGCATGATCAGTCACAGATTCTCCCAGTGACAAGGTGAGGTCATTTCACCATTCATTATGTCTAGTTTCTCTCTGTATTGGATTGTTAGTTTAGCATCCTAGAATTGTACTCTAATTTTCTCTTGCATAATAATTAAACCCTCAGAACTATTGCACCGATTTTCCCGCATTGGGTTTTTCCGGGGAGACATTTGTCCAAAAATAACCGTGTCGATTGTGTTGTATTTTCTTTCTTGCTCAGACTCTTGTTTCCGCATATAATTTAACTAAGTGAAGGCCGCAGTGTATATATTACAATATTTGCTGTAGGAAACTGTAAATAATTTGTTTAAAGAAATTTAACAAACAGGAGTAATATTATGAGTTGCTGCAGTAGGGATTCCTGGTGTAGGAATTTTCACATGAACTGGGTAGAACATGGGTATATGAATGATGAGTTTTTTAGGTTCTATGTAAATCTAGAAATAAATATCAAAAGGTTAATGTACACAGGAACATATATTTATAACTTTGGACAACCAATCAAAAGAATGCTTGCAAATCAAACAATAACTGAAGTTGAACATTGCAAGTCCGAAGGCACCAAGATCAACTAATAACTGGCATTTCAAACCTATTTTGCCAATTTGTTAGACCAGAGATTGGGATCTACTATAAACATTGTAAAAGAAAAACAGATGACAAGAAACACCCTTTTAAGGAAGGGCTCTGCGGACTCGATTCAGCTCTCCTAACTCCCTTGTCTAGATCTGTAGATTCCTTTTTATTCATGTTTCAACTGAGGTGGGAAATGTTGCAGTCTTCTCAACTCAAAGATCTAATCCTCATCAAACATATAATTTAATCTGCTGACACGTTTTTTGAAGTTTGGAGGTAAAAGATAGATCATTACAATTTTTTCTGTGAGTGGCTTTTTGTTTGCTAAAACGACACAGCAACCAAGATCTAAAACTTTGTACAGCAACTCAACGGTCTGATCACTTGCAGAGCAGTCAACAAAAGCCAAACCTGCAATACATAAAACAATATCAAAATCTCTCTTCCCCCCCCCCTCCAGGAATAGGTAAATATATGTAGAGAAAATAAACATCAACTTTCCACTAAGAAAGGTACAAAACTGACTATCAGTTATCCATACAAACACACATGATAGCAGGACCACTCAAAATATACCTATTTCATAATGCCTCTTAAACAAAGACACCTCGTAAACCAAATCAGGATGAGCTATCCCAAGCTAAACTGCAAAAACAAGCTGGAGAGGCCTACTGTCATCTTGCAATGATGGACGTGTTATTTTTGCAATGGTGAAGAGCTATGTACAGATTAAATCATCACATTGAGTAAATTAAGGGCAGTGAGAGAAAAATGTTAGGCACAGTTCAATAAAGCAAAAACTGACAGCGAGAGTTTGCGAGAGTCAAAAACTTGTCGGACACTACAAAATGCAAACAATGGGCCACCTTGAAGGAGATCAGATAACAAATGAGATACATATCAGTCATGATTATCTGTTTGATGATCGGTTTAAAAGATCTATAGTTAAATCTTGATCCTAAAGGAATTTAATTAAAATTGATATGAGTATTCATTTATTGAGGTAGAAAACATCATATTTGTATGTATTAACTTTGCTAAGTGTCTTATCTCCCAAACATGTGCTTTATGTGGTAAAGCCTCAAACAAAAGTGCAACCCAAAGGGTAATGAAGAAGGGCTACTCACTGTCACCACAGTAGCTCCTTCATTCTCTTTAGGCTGGCTCTCCTCTGGCACAACAGTGGCTTACCTAAATAAGTTTAAGATATAATTTCTAAATGAAATAGATGGTGGACCAAGACTAGTGCCTATCCAACAAGGGCAAATGGGTGTGTTACCCACCAAAATGGGTAACCCCATAAGAGAAAACTTTTCTCCTCCAATTGACAGCCAGCAGCCCCTGCCAGCCACTGTTTGATGATGATATGCCATATGCCTCCTTCATTTGCATCAGCCATGTGCCTCTCTCCGTCTGGCGTTTTCACTTGAACAAAGGTGGGCTGCCATTCATGTAGAAAATTTGTGTCATGTATCCCCACCCAGTTTTAATTTGTTTTTCTCATCAAGTTTAATGCCCAAACCCTATTGTTCATTGCTGATATTAAACTTGAATATAAATTTGATTAAAATACTAGAAGATATCACTAATTTTTCACATTCAGCAGATAAATTTCACAAGCATGGACAAAAATTTAGGCATTGATTTTTGGTCAATCAGACCCTGGAAAAACCCTGAAGGGAAAACTAGTAGGAAGAGGATTTCATTTGCTTTTTCTCAGAGAAATTTACAGCATTAATTACAAACACGGGTACTTATACCCCTCCTTGAAATTCAGGCCAGCTCCTAGATTTTTGTGCTGCTGTCTAGAAACTCATCCCACAGTCCAGCACTCTCTGCCTTGGATTTCGTGCCACTATCCAGATTTTCCAGCCTCAAAAATCGTGTCACTGTTCAGCAGCCAGACCCTCAAAATTCAAGCATGTCGTACCTGCAAATAATGTGCTGACTCCCTCAAAATTTGCACTGGGTAGACTGTTGTAGCTGCCTCGAAAATTGCGCTGAGTTTTCTCCTAGAAATTTGGGATGTTGTACCAATGTACCTTCTCAATATATGTGCCACAAATTCTACCTAGAAGTGTGTGCTGTTGTACTGTCTCTCCTGCTGCAAGGATATCCTATCGCAGCTTCTCCTCTTTACTACTCTCCTCTTCTCCAAAAGCTACACATGAAGAATGAGCCTCCATTTGTCTTTTACCCCTTTTTAGTTTCCATAAGGATGAGAAGACCTATCCCTAAGATCAAGGGCTCAGATTAGATCTCAGCTTCTCTTGATAAAGGGTGGAGATCTAATCTCACATTGACCCCCCTTTCATGTCTCCCCCTTCATTAATTGTAATGATCCACCTACAATTACAAACAGAATGTAAATAGTAGCATGCATAGACAGCATCCATATGATAGCTACATATGCATGAACCGCATGTATTGCACTAGTATACATACTAGCTATTATTGGAAAATGTTTAAGTTTAAGTTAATGAATCGTTTATCAAAGTAAATTCCTAACTCACCAGAATATAATAAATATATTGAGTGGGATCCTTGATATGTGTACCACCCTTATATACCTATATATATAAAGAGATAATGAATTATACATTAATTTAATTTAATTAAAATAAATAAAACAATTTATTTATATGTTAGAATAAATTGATTAGTTTAAAATTTTAAATATATAAAATTTAAATAAAGCAATTTAATCAAATTAAAAATAAATAAATAAATAATATGTTGTTCCAACACTTTATTTTCAATATGGATATCATTTCAAACATAAATATGACTATCACTATCCAAAAGGGAAAGAAAGATTGGAGGGAAATAGCAAACGGAATTGGGAGGCGATGGAAGAAAGGGGACTGACAGCAAAGAGGTTAAATGACGGTGGGATTAAGGATATTAGGGAGTCGAAGAGGACATAACAAGGGGGAGTTTTTGTAAATTGAAGAGAATATTGTGAAACCAGAGGAATGAGCTAGACATCTGGAAAATTTGTAAGATTGAGCCTCTATTCTTGGAGTTTTGGGCACGGGTGCAGAGGACTTTGATTTCGAAGTCCTCTCAATCTGGGAACCGAAGAGGTTGAACACAAATTGGCAGGGTGGACTCGGTCAGTTTGCTAACATAAGCAGATTAGGAGCAACAACAGCCAGAATATCCAAGTAAATACTTATATTTAAATTTTGATTTCAATTCAATTTCTGATTTAATTCTAAAATTTAGGGTATACATTTCAATCTCTGGTTAATTTGTTAAAATGGGTTCTACATTAATGACCCCCTCTAGTCACTTTAATAACTTCTTGTACCATGTACCTTTTTGCCTCATAAAGCCACTGTAAAAATATATAGTCGTTTTAATATTATAAAAGTGCAATGTACTTTTAGACCTCATAAAGTGATTAAAAAGTCACATGACTTTAATGATCTCATAAAGTCACACTAAAAAGGTGGGTTCACTTATTTTCCTAGGCTTAAACAAAAGGCACTAGGAAACACCTCCTTGGTACCTTTTTTTTCAACACTCCCTCTTACCAAGGAAGTTGTTTCTCACCACTCCCATGTTATCCCTGAAGTAGACATGCTTGCCCCTTGGCAAGGACTTGGTGAGAATGTTTGCAACCTATTCATCAATGCAAATGTACTCTAGCTTCACTACCCCTCTTTGAACACAATCTTAGATGTAGTAGTATTTGATCTCAATATGCTTTGACCTGTCATGAAATATTGAATTCTCTGTGAGTTTAATACAACTTTGATTATCACAGTAAATTGTAGTTAGTCTGAGTTGTCGATCAGATAAGCCATACGACATCTTGCAAAGCCAAATGGACTCTCAACTTGCCTAACTAGCTGCAATGTACTCAGCCTCGACAGAACTCAATGCCACTAATCTTTGTTTCCTACTGAACCATGACACCATTGTTGAACCCAACATGAAATAACATCCAGATGTACTCTTCCTATCACTAGCACTGCCTAACCAATCTGAGTCTGTACAACCTGTCAACCTGACTCCATCCCTCTAGATATAGTCTAGTCCATAATCCATTGTGCCCTATAGGTATTGTAACATGCTTCGTAGCCACCCAATGCACCCTCCTGGGCTCCATCATAAACAAACTCAATGTGTTGACTACAAAACAAATATTTGATCTAATGTTGACCATACATATCAATGACCCACTCAACTGACAATATAAAGTGGGGTCTACCAACTCAGAATCATAAGCATGCAGCTTCTTCTAGTTGATAATCATCAGTGTGGCCATAGGCATGTAGTCCTCCATACAAAATCTCCTCAATATGCCCCCTGCATACCTGCCCTAGCCCAAGAAGATATGCTCTTCCTCCTACCAAACCTCCAACTCGAGAAGATAGTGCATCAGTCCTATATTAGTCATCTTGGACTTTGAAGCAAGATCTCTCTTGTAGTTCTCAATGAATCTCTCCTCTCCTGTAATGAATAAATAATCAACATATAGTACAAGAGTAAGTGGATCCTTACCAAACACGATGTAATATAGATTCACATCTGCATCACTCTTCTTGAAAACCATGTGTTGCAAGCAGGAATGAATCCTCAAGTACCATGCTCTCGGTGCATGCTTCAAACCATATAAGGCTTTCTTAAGCCTACATACATGAGAATCTCTCCCATGCACCTCAAAGCCATGTGGTTGTTCAATATAAACCTCCTCTTGTATGACTCCATTGAGAAAGGTGGTCTTCACATCCATCTGGTGAATCTTCCAACCCATCTTTGCTACAATGGAGATCACTGCTCTAATCGAGGTGTATCGAGCCACTGGTGCAAAGGTCTTCTCATAGTCAACTCCCTCAAACTATGAGAACCCACATGCCACAAATCAATCTTTGAACTTCTCCACACTGCCGTCTGCAGCATGTTTGATCTAGCAAAGCCACCTGGAAGTCACCACTGGCTTCCCCTCAAGTCTCGACAGTATCTCCCAAACATCATTCTTCATGATGGAAGCATACTCCTGCACCATGGCATCCCTCCAAATCTATTGATTAGCAACCTCCTCGTAGCTAGATGGCTTGGTCTCAACAACACTAGCCACACAGCCACATAACCTCTTTGGTGGTTTTCTCTCCCTAACTGACCATTTGGGTCTTCCCACTGACTCTTGTGCTTCCTTCAAGGTCTCATAAAGCCATCTTGGCTTGCCTCCCTTGGAGCCTGTAATCTTGAAGAGGATGCCCCTTAGCTTGTAGTGAACCTATACTCTAGGAATATGTGCCCTGAGATCCAGAAACCTGTGAACCAGTCACCCTAGAAGTCAGTGATCTTCTTGAGCCCTATGAGCCTAAACCTAAAGACCATGAAAGCTATGGTGTACTCCCTTGTTGAGGAGCTTCTTGTTGTACATGATCATCCTTCTGTGACCTCCTCAAGGCCCTCTCCTCAAACATCACATCCCGTCTCAAGACAACTTTCCTTTTGGCAGGAATATATATGTGATAGGCCTTGGAGGTCTCATTATAACCCACAAAGTTGCCCTTCTCTGTGACAAAGTGGGTTCCAACTTTGTCCTCTTCTCCTCAGGGACATGTGAATATGTAAGCCACCCAAAAATCCTAAAGTGACCAATCTCAAGCTTCTTCCCAGAAAAAGCCTCCTCGGGAGTCTTACTCCCTAGCACTCTATGTGGACTCCTATTCTATAGATATACTATAGTGTTACAAGCCTCAGCCCATAAAAATAAAGGTAGCCTTTGATCATGTAACATGGGTCTCATTGCCCCTACCATGGCCATGATCCTCCTCTCTGCCACCCTATTTTGTTGGGGTTGTATGGCACTATGAACTCTCTCCTGATGCCTACTCTCACACAAAATTCCTTCATCTCATTGGAGGTATGCTCGCCCCATTGTTTGTCCTCAAGAACTTGATTTTCTTCCCTCTTTGGTTCTCCACAAGAGCCTTAAACTCTTGGAACATCTTAAAGACTTGATCCTTGGTCTTCATGAAGAAAATCCAGGTCTTCTTGGAGTAGTCTGTTATTTGTTTTATTTTGGCACAGCTCAAGGAAAAAATCCCTACTTTGGAAAGCCATCCTCATTCAGAGAAGACCCTCTTTGCCCTTGGAAGAATTTAATTTGGTCAAGGAAAATTTTAATTTTTAATATAAAACCCACAAATACACAAGTACAAGTCAGCCTGGGCAAGCTAATTCGACCACCTAAGAAGCATTTAAATACACCTCAAGTCAAATCAATTTGGAGCATCTCATCATCACATCTCTTCTTCTCTTGGAGGTTCAACTACTTCTGAAATTACAGGGCTATTCTTCATGCATGCGAAGGCGAGAGAATATTTCTGGTTTGGCCTAATTCTACTTCAGTTTTGAACTTTGACCAGTGTTGACTTTTTGGACTTTGGGCATGGTTTGACTCAATTTGACATGGAAATTTGGAACTGTTTTGGAGGCTGAATTCTTTGGCTAGGAGGAAGAACTTTTCTGGGCAATTTGACCCACATTGACTGCATGTCTGCAACTATGGTTTTAGCAGGGTTGACTTTGACTTTGACCAAATTTGGAGGCATCTTTTTGGGATGGTTTTGACTTGACTTTGAACAGCAAATGAGGCCATAATTTTTCACTGTTGACCGAGCTCTTTCAGAGGTTGTTTGATCGTTGACTTGAGGACTAGTTAGGGCATCTTTGACTGCTATTGACTTTGACAGAAATTACAAATTTGACTTGTTGACCAAATTTGACTTTTGGGCTCATCACTTGGATATTGGTTAGTGAATTGTTGGATAGTCAAAGTTGTGGATCTTTGACTCATCATTGTTGAATTGGAACATTGTATCTCTCTATTGAACATTTGATGACAATCTAATAGAAGAAGAATTTGGAAAGGGTTTTCCCCATTGTGGGGTTTTTCCCTAGTATTTGACCAAATCTTGCGTTTCTCTTGTTTCATGTTCTTGATTATTTTCTATTATATTTGAAGTATTGTTCTATCTACAATTGCTTACTATCATTGAAAGATTGAACATTGGATAAAGTGATTGTTAATTGAAGGAGAAATTGTTGTAAGTGATTTTGCTAAGCATAGAACACTAGAAAATTAACATAGTCATCAATGAAAGTGAAATAATAAGAATATCTACACAAATAGACAAAAGACATAGGACCACATACATCAAAGTGAATCAAATCCAAAATGTCTGCTACCCTACTTTCACTGCTCGGGAATGGAGTCTTGGTGTACTTTCCCAAAGCACACCCCTTGCACACATAATGATGGTTAGTACTAAAATTTGGTAAACCTGTAACTATCTCCCTCAATACATTGAATGCACCATGGTGCAAATGGGCTATCCTCTTGTGCCATAACTCGCACAAATCACTGTTGTTGGTCATTGACACCAAGGCTCTAGTAGGATGAAACATGAACATGTAGAGTCTCCCATAGCAGACTCCGATCACTCTAACAGAGGTAATGTTGGATCCCCTGGGATACATGAGTACTTGTCCATCTCAAAACACCACTATATTGTTGATTTATGTAGCTTGGAAGGTACTCCACAACCCTGGGTACTGGATTTGTCTGAGTATGACCCACATCGGCTTTGTGGGCAAGTGTATCCAAGCAGTGGGTTTTGCACCCAAAGTTGTGGGCATGAAACCAATAGGTATTTTGATGGTTTGACCATTGTTGCAAGTGGAGCACCCTCAATGGAGGAAGGGGCAACTAAGGCAACCACGGAGGCATTGATCAAATGAGAGAAAACCATTTTTATTTATATGTAGTGGTCTAATTGACAAGTTGTTCAAGTCAGCTTGGCTTGAGAAGTGCCCTTTGGAGGGCTAGTCGTTGCACGAAGGATCATATAAATAAGAGTGAGGGAGATTCATTTGATCATACATCACATCACAAGTGAAAACATCTAAGGAGATAGCAATCTAAGGTAGCCGCAGCCTAGAGGAGCCAATTCCAAGTGAAGGAAGGAAAAAGTTTGATCTCTTTTCTATGTTTTGGGTTAGACTTGACTAGGAGACTGTTGGCCAAGTTTGGAGAGGACTTTTGGGCAGTTTTTTGTGCAGGTGTATGTTGTTAATTCTCTGTGACAGGGTCGCAGATATCTTTGTCTATTGTAGGAGGGTCGAGCCCTGGTTGGGAGTTGATCTGAGGTCTGGAACAACAGTAAAAGAAGGCTACATTATCCTAGATTAATAGCGCAAAAGAACAGAGCTTGAAGGAAGAGATAAGCACAAGTTTCGTAGGAGATGAGGCTGCAGATCTAGGGTTGACGTGGTTGTTACAGCAAGCCCTAATCAGAGGGCCAAAATCTCAGAAGCTTTTGCACATTGCTGAGAAGTATAGGGCAGAAGTTGACGTCCTAAGAAGAGGTATGTATGGTGTCTTTCACAATGATGTTTTGCTAGGTGATGAGAGTTGCTTGATAAGTTTGAACAGTAGTGAGGAATCAGCCTATGTACAGTGAATTAGAGGCATGTTAGTGACTGGTTTATGTGCCCTAAGTACAGTCCCTTATGAAGGACAACAGGGTTGTTAGTGGGCCGTCTTGTGGAGCCCAAAGGGTTAACTTTTGGAGAAGCTAAAGGGAATTCAAGAGGGCCAGTTATCAAGCCCTAATTCTGTGATTCACAGTGGGTCTATTCAGAGATAAGAGGGCAGCCTCCAAGCCCCAAGTCTAGCTATCTTTGGAGCAACAGAGAGGCAAAAGTTGCCAGTGTTGTGAAGTCCCTATGTGTTGATGTCTTTGAAGGAGTAAAGAGCAGATAGAGGGCAGATTGTGTTGGGCCAAAGCTTAGTGACACAAAAGGAGTTGTGAGCATTGATAGTGGCATATTGTTGAGCTGCAGATTGGAGGGCAAAGGACCCACCAAAAGTGTTCAAGATACGTGGACTGAAAGGACTATGGATGTGCATCATCAAAAGTAGGTCAGTTGGACTTTTTTCAAGGTAGATTTGTCGTCACAGTTGTTGATACCAAGCCTTAGTTGTTGTCTTGTATCAGGGCTAATTGTAAGGGCCATGTTCGCTGGTACAGGAGCCCTAAGATTGTCGTATTAAAGATTTTTAGTATAACAAGTTTTGGGTTAAACCATTGCTTCGCGTACTAGTTGATTCACTGTTATTGTTATTCTGCTATGCAAAGTAGAAGTATTGTGGCATTTGAGTGTGTTTGTGATCGTGATCTTAGACTCAAACCAGATTCTTGAGTGCTACGAAAAAATCAACATACATATCTCTTGTCATCAGTATTGGAAATTGATATCAAATTCTTCTTCAACCTTGGAACATATAGGACCTCTGTCACTTTCAAGAGAGGTTGTGACTCCCTCCAAAAGGATACAGTCCCTACACCTATTGCTCTGACCCTAGAATCATCTCCAAGCGCCACCTTTAAATCTATATCAGTCTCTATAAGACGTGTAAAGTGCTCTCTATCTCTAGCCATATGGCAAGAAGTTCCACTGTCTACATACCAGACACAAGCAGATGAAACACTAGTGGCAAGACTCACCACTAAAGAAAACTTTGTGTCAAATCTAGTGGCAAACTCATCCACCTCGGTTGATGTGGCAACACCCTTCTTCTTCCCCTTCTTATTAGGACACTGAAAGGAATAGTGACCCATCCTCTGACAAGCAAAGTATCTCACTTTGCTCATGTCCTTCACTTGTATTCTCTGTTTCCCCTTTTGCTACTTGGTCCCACTAGTGGACCCCTTCTTGGGTTTCTTCTTGCCCTTAGTTGTGAGGGCAACATTCTCCTCCTCAACAACCCCACCATGCTAGTTGCCACTCTTGGCACTCCTCCTGGTCTCCTCCTAGATTAAATCATCTTGCATCCTCCTCCAATCTGGAAGATAACCTCTAGCCACAATGCCATCAATAAATCCATCCCACTTCTTAGGAAAACTACTCAGTGTCGTCCTAACCAACTAGTTATCGGGGATAGCCTCTCCCACTACAGCCAACTCATCTCTCACTTATATGATCTTGGTAAGGTATGAGGTCACTGTCAGTCTTGGTCATCTTGGTGTTCCTTAGTTTCTCACATATTACCATCTTCCTATTCTCATTGGTGCTATAGTATAGTTCTATCAGGGAATCCCACATCTCATATACAAACTTTTTCCCTAGTACATGAGGTATAAGGTGGTCTTTAATTGCATCAAGAAGCACCCTCTTAGCCTTTACATTGCACTTGTTGAATTCTGCTAACTGAACAAAATCAATGAGTGGTTGTACTGCACTCTCGACAATATCCCACAACTCAAACTCCTCAAGCAGCAAAACTATCCTCTCCTTCCAACATCCAAAACTTTCAGCCCCACTCAACCTATCCTCCACCTTCAAAAAAGGAACCATCTGATCCTCTCAACCAACCCCTCAACACTGAAAATGAGCAAACACATTTCCTCTCAACCAACACAACCTTTCAACACTGAAAATGAGCAAACACATTCCCTTCAACCACAAATCTCTGGTTATATATGTTGTTTTATGCTTGTTGTTCATACTTTATCAGTTGTAGGTTCACATGGTGCTCTGATACCATGTAGAAAATTTGTTTATGTAGCCCCGCCTGGTTTTAATTTGCTTTTCTCGCCACGTTTAATGCCCAAACCCCATTGTTCATTATTGATATTAAAGTTGAATATAAATTCGATTAAAACACTAGAAGCTATCACTACTTTTTCACATTCCGCTGATAAATTTCACAATCATGCACAAAAATTTAGACACTGATTTTTGGTCAAGCAAACCCTAGTAAAACCCCAAAAGGAAAACTAGCAGGAAGAGGATTTTATTTGCTTTTTTTAGAGAAATTTACAACATTAATTACAAACAAGGGTACTTATCTCCCTCCTTGACATTCAGGCCAGCTCCTAGATTTTTGTGTTGCTGTCTAGAAATTTGTGCCACAATCTAGCACTCTTTGCCTTGGATTTTAGTCCACTATCCAAACTTTCCAACGTCGAAAATCATGCCACTGTTTAGCACTCAGAACCTTGATTTTGTGCCACTGACAGACCTTTTCCCCCCTTGAAATCCGAGCATGTTAGACCTGCAATTAATGCGCTAACTCCCTTGAAATTTGCGCTGGGTAGACTGTGGTAGTTGCCTTGAAAAATGTGTTGAGCTTTTTCCTAGAAATTTTGGTTGTTGTACCATTGTACCTTCTCGGTATGCATGCCACAAATTATGCCTAGAAGTGTGTACCGTGGTACTGTCTCTCCTGCTGCAATGATTTGCTATCTCAACCTCTTTGCTTCTCCTCTCCTCCTCTCCTCTTCTCCAAAAGCTACACATGAAGAATGAACATCCATTTGTCTTTTCCACCCTTTTTGGTCTCCATAAGGATGAGAAGACCTATCCCTACGATCATGGGCTGAGATTAGATCTCAGCTTCTCTTGATCAAGGGTGGAGATCTAATCTCAATTGGACCCCTCACATCGCTCGCCCTCCATTAATGACTCCCTCTAGTCACTTTAATGACTTGTCGTACCATGTACTTTTTGCCTCATAAAGTCACTTTAATATTATAAAAGTACAATGTACTTTTAGACCCCATAGAGTGACTAAAAAGTCACATGACTTTAATGTCCCCTAACTCACAATAAAAAGGTGAGTTCACTTGTTTTCATAGGCTTAGGAAACAAGCACTAGGAAACACACCCTTGATACCTTTTTTTTCAACAATTCAAAGGGTAATTTGATCATTTTGCAATCAGGTGCTTATAATTTTTTGTTTTGGGCACTTCGTACGGATAAAGGGGTGATCTAGAAGATTAACCAATTTTGAGAGTAATTTTGTTCTCTCACCTTACCAAGGGGGGTAATTTTTAGCTATAGTCCAATGGGACCTACACTAAGCCCTCTTACGGTTATAGGCGTTGGTTGATGTAGCTCAAAATGGTGTTCTAGCCTCAGGCGGTGTCAATGAAGCTAGGAACACAGGAGCAGAAAATATCTCCAATCCCAAGCTATTCTCTTGAATGGAAATGTAGTATTTAAATTAATTAATTAGTTTTTAATTATTTTCCAAAGTTTTAACATAGAGAAATGGATTAATTAATAAGTAATAATTGAGACATGGTCGATTTTCCTCTTCTATTTCCTCTAGACACTTCTAGTAAAGTTTCTAGGTGATATAAGCCATCAATTAGATCATTTTAGATCTAGATATTGGCCATTGATTTCTCAATGAGAGATTATAAAGGAAATCAATGGGTCGTGTTGGAGATCAATTCATTGCGGTGAAGAGGGTGTAGTGATAGCGTGAGGGTTTCAACAACGATTGAACCAGTAAATATTTCAGAAGTTTTCTTTAATCAGTATTCTTCCAGTTTCGGAGATTCGGAGGAGGAATTTTGTAATGATACTAAATAGGAAATACAAGTGATAACAGCAAATATTTTATGCAGCAAATTACAAAAAATGAAATATTTATCAAGTATGCACAGGAACACTGCAAATCAAGAACTTCTAAGCCATTTTATTATAATTCTGTAAGCCAAATACAATAGATAGTGGAATGGTGCACTTGGGCTTGTCTCAATGGACAAGCAGGACCAAACCCAGGTAGGAAAATGGCTGAGCTAAAGGCTGCCTAGCTGCTGCACCAATTTGCACTACGCTGCCCAGAAAACTATTGCACTGCTAAACTTCGACTGGCTAGAAAGTGCACTAAAACCACCTAGAAATTTATGTACTATTAACCCCGGACTCCTTGGCCAAAACCCAGAAAAACCCAAAAGGGAATTTGGTTGGTTTTGATTTCTTTTTTTCGACCCCCTTGGAGCCTCACCCTAGTTGTGGCTGCCAAATTCGACCTACTGAAAATTGCCTACAAATCCCTCTGCAAACTCCTCCAAAATGTTGGGTTCACCCCTGCTATCCAACTCCTAACTTCACAGATGAACTCTTGGCCCGGATCAGCTGCTCCCAAACACCACAAAATTCTGTTGGGTGGCCTCTACACTGTCCCTCTGCTCAGAAATGCGAACTGCTGGTATGTTGGCTCAGCTAGCTGAAAACTCCAGCGAAAATGCATGCACTATGCTGCTACCTCAATTCCCTAACCTCCCGTCAAGCAATGAGATCCATGTTGGTCTCCAACTCCCTCTGCGTAATTCTTGGCTGCCCAGAAATTCACACTTCCCTCTCTGCACTGGTTACTAATGTGTGTTGCTGCCCCGGACTCCTGAAAACTCCTATAGAAAAGCCTCCCTAGGGCGGGCACGGATGCTCCCTCGAAGTAAAGATCGAATCTTCTGCATGAGAGATTTGTGGCTAAACAGTCAGTAGACTTGTTAAACAGCGAAGCGTACAAGTGAGTGTTTGTTTGCAAATGTCAAAGATGGTCAAAAATGAGAGTTAATCTCTTCATAAATCTCCTTGGGCCTCCTTAGCCTCATGTGGGCCCCTCCATCCACCCATTTGATTTCCCTCCAAACATATCGAATGGCTAGTTCGAATTCCTCATGTGGGTGGCCCCCACATTCCACTAACTACTAAATAAAGTCGAATTAGCCCCAAAGTCCCTAAGTCGAAGTGTGGGGCCCTCTTCCTAAGTCAAAAATGTGCCAAAATTGTGTAGTTGCACCCTGTTACTAATATTTTTGAGAAGGGACATGACAGTCCTCCCCTCCCAAATGTTGCTTGCCCTTAAGCAACCTCAATTTTGGGTGCTCCAATATGTGCTCACCCTCCCAGGTGGCATCCTCATCTAGCAAGTTCTTCCAACGCACCAAGAACTCCTTGATGGTCCTGCTCCTCAGTCTCCTTTCCCTACTCTCCAAAATGGCTTCTAGTTCCAACACCAAGTGGCCCTCATCATCTATTGGGGGCAGATTAGTTGTTGTTGTCACCTGTTGTCCCAACACCTTCTTAAGGCATGAAACATGAAAAGCATTGTGGATCCTACTCCCCTGAGGCATCTCTAGCTCATAAGCCACCTCCCTGACTTGCTTGATCACCCGGTAGGGCCCATAGAAGCGCGGTTGTAGCTTTTCAACCCCCTTCTGTTTCAGCGTGGACTGCCTATAAGGCTGCAGCCGAAGGTATACCAAGTCCCCCTCCTCGAAGTGTCTCTCTGTCCTGTGCCGATCTGCGTAAAGTTTTTGCTAATTTTGGGTTGTCAACAAATTATCCTTGAGATCCTTGATGATATCTTGGCTCTCTTGGACCCAGTCCTTGGCCTTTGGAGCCCGACTGTCTCCAAAAACAATATCAGCAAAAGTCAATGCATCACATCCATAAAGGGCACAGAAAGGAGTCATACCGATAGACATGTGGTGCATGGTGTTGTAGCGGTACTCACCCAGATCAAACCACCGAACCCACGTCCTCTGCTGACCTATCACGTAGTTCCTCAGGTACCCCTCCAACCACTGATTAACTCTCTTCGTCTAGCCATTTGTTTGAGGGTGATAACTGGTGCTAGAAGTGAGCTCCATCCCAACCAACCTGAAGAGTTCTTGCCAAATGCCTCCCATGAATCTGTTGTCCCTATCGCTCATTATGTTCTTGGGGAGCCCATGCAATCTGAAAATCTCCCAAAAGAATAGCTCGACAACCTGTGCAGTCGTGTACCTGGTGGGGATGGTGAAGAAGTGGGCAATTTGGTCAATCTGTCGACCACTACATATATGCAATCCTTCCCCTGCACTATGGGGAGCCCTGTGATGAAATCCATCGAAATGCTTTCCCATTTCCCCTCCGAAATGGGAAGTGGTTGTAGCAATCCTATGGGGTGGATCAGCTCCCCCTTGTTCCTCTGACAAGCCTTACACTCTCGTACATGCTGCAGCACGTCCTCCTTGAGGCCCTTCCATGTGAATCTCTCTCGGACAGCCATATAAGTATTCTGTAACCCCTAGTGTCTGGAAATTGGTGAATCATGGGCTGCCTGGAGTACCCTCTCCCTCAATTGCGAGTTGGGCACTAAGTAAATGTGCCCCTTGTAATATATGACCTCATCCATCACACAGTAACGCTCATCTACGTATGTACCCTCGAATATTTCACATGCCCTCCTGTCTTTGGAGTACTCCACAAACAACTGAGCCTTCCAATCATGGCAGATGCTCATAAGAGATAACCCAACTGGCCTTCGAGATAGAGCATCAGCCACCACATTGTGCTTCCCTCGCACATAGTCTATATCGAAGTCGTAGGTCTGCACCTTGCTGACGCATCGTTGCTGCCTGTCATTGAAGCCATGCTGCCCCATGAAATGTCAAAGACTGTTGTGATCAATCTTCACTCGAAATCAGTTACCCACCAAGTGCGAGCAAAACTTGGCCAATCTTCTGATGCATCAATATTCTTCCAATTGGTGATCATTGGCATAGCCATAGGTATACAGTCTCCCATCTCAAACCTTTTCAGGATTTCTGTAGCATACCTTCCTTGCCCAAGGAAGATTTCTCCTTTCTGCTGCCAAACTCCCAACCCTAGGAAATAATGCATTCGTCCCAGATCCTTCATATCAAACTATGTGGCTAGATTTTTCTTGTAGTCTTCAATGAGTCTGGATGATCCTGTCAGGAAGAGATCATCCAATATAATACTAAGATAAGTGGCTCGCTCTCTACGACCAGATAGTAGAGATTCAGATTCGCGTCAGTCTTTACAAACCCCATTTTCTGCAAGTAGCCATCTATTCGACCATACCACGCTCTTAGTGCCTGCCTAAGCCCATACAAGGCTTTCTTCAATTTGCATACATGAGAATTTTTCTCATGAGTTTCAAAGCCCTCTGGTTGTTTAATGTATACTTCTTCTTCTATTACCCTATTCAGAAATGCCATCTTGACATCCATTTGATGGATCTCCCATCCCATCTGTGCTGCAAGAGATATCACGGTCCTAATAGATGTATCCCTGGCTACCGGGGCGAAGGTTTCCTCATAGTCAATCCCTTCCTTTTGCGCATACCCCTTAGCCACAAACCTGGCCTTATATTTTTCAATACTGTCGTCCGCAACATATTTGATCTTGTAGATCCATCTTGAACCTACCACGGATCTGTCTTGAGGTCTTGACACCACCTCCCAGACATTGTTTACCATTATGGAGTTATACTCCTCCACCATCACATCTAGCCAAACTTGATGCTGAGCTGCCTCCTTGAAGCTGGCAGGCTCTCCATCCTAAGCTACTAACGTCTAATATTTGTCTAGCTATTTTCGCTCCCTTTCACTGTTCCTTGGCTCTTTGATGAAATTCTCTGCATCATGCAAAATCTGACAAAGTTCCCTGTTGGTTCTTCCTCTACCAACAGGTGCTTCTATTCGCTCCTCTTCCTCATCCTGAGAATCTACCTAACCTGAGAAAGGATTCTTCACTTCCGTTGGTTGAAGAGGCATGACCAACGGATCCTCTTTCAACTGCTCCTTGGAAGGCATTTCGCGAGATCTTCTGAATGCTCTGTCCTCCATGAACTTTACATCTCGTCGTACTACTACCTTCCTGCTCCCTGGAAGATAGATCTGTATGCCTTAGAGTTCTCGCTATATCCTGCCAAATACCCTTGTTGTTGCACAAAGTGTCTAGGCACCGCGACAACGCTCAGAGTAAGGGTTGTCACTCTTGATCCTTACTCACTTCGTTTAGACTCTCCCTAGGCAAGTCAAGGGGGGTAGTACCTAAAGTAAATGGATGAGGACAGCCTGTGAAACACAAGCTCTAAGAGATTTTAATGATGAACTAAAAGCAAGTCTTGGTTAATTACGATAGATGGATTAAGATAAGACACAATTACAAGATATAAATGACTACAAACTAGTGCCTTTTATATTCGAATTAACCATAGACTAAATAGAGCAAGCTATCCAGAGAAGACTTATTTATGTGGCAAAGCGACGATCATGAACAATTAATGTAAATGCCCAAAACTTTAACATGCAAGAGATTCCAGATTTCAAATGACCTTTATTAACTGCCCAGATCTAGATTTAATTAACCTTTTCAAACAGTCAGTATGATTTAAAACAATTCGACCATAGAAAAACATGCATTTAATAACACTAAGGAACTTCAAATATAAATCTTAATTATTCCTTAGGCGATAACTAAAGAAGTAAAACAAATCAACGGGTTAAAAAAATCGAAATTTTAAATTTTATATTTTATATTTTATACTATTTTAAGTTTTTTTTTTATATTTTTTAAATATTTTAATTTTTTAAGATTTAGAATTTTAAATCAAAAAAAAATCAAATGTCAAAAAAGGTTTAATTTTTTTTTAAGTTTTATTTTTATTTTTATTTTTAAGATTTTTTTGAAACTTTAAATAGATATATATATATATATAATAATATAATAATATAAATATAATATATATATGTATCAAAACCATAAAAAAGGTGAAACTAAATGGAATGAAATCAAATAAAAAATAAAAATGAATGCCAAAATCAAAATCGAACCTTATTAAAAAAAGCTATCAGAATATATGAAACCAAAAAAAATTATGCACTAACCCTAACCCGAATATACAAAATAGAATTAACGCATATATACAATGAAAAAGGAAGTCGAATGGTATGTTTTGCAACTGCAGGTACTGATGGCAGAAGAGGGAATATGCAGGTCTTGTAAGAGGCAACACGCAAGTTTGAGGGATAGATCATGGCTACGGAAATAGAAGACTGCGGCTATGCTTTGAGGGCGAAGGACCGGATCCGAGCGATGGGCAAGGAGGGATTCGACGGCAGCTACGCAGCGGATACGAGGTGCCTACAGCAATGGGAATGTAGGCTTGCAGCAGCATAGAGAGGGAGCTGGACGGATTTTAGGAGCTAGGTTGCGGTTAGAAGATGTAGCTAGGTATGAGGACCAGGTTAGGCAAATTATGCAACGTTTTTGAAAGGTTTTGACAGCAGCGATGGAGCAGCGCGAAGATCGAGGGTATGGCAAAGAGGTCACACGCAGCTCGATGGGTAGCAGGGAGCATGAAATTTAGACCAGCGTTAATGCAGGTAGAGGGTTTGGAATGGACGCAAATTTAGATGACACTGAGAGCTGTTGCGGATTAATTGTTTGGGGGCAGCGTAGAGAATCAAATTTGAGGCAGCGGATAATAGGAGCCGGGCCAGGGAAAAAGAGGGACGGAGAGAGAGGGTTTCTTCAAATAATCGTTCGGAATTTAAACAATGAACCCAACAACTCAGGCAGCAAACAAATCTGAAAGATGGTAGCCCAGGGATCCTTTAAAAACTTTCCAGAAATCTTAATTAAAATTTTAAATCCTTTTGCTTTAGATTTCTTAATGAAACTCTCACGAAATTTCCAGATCTGAAAATAAATAAATTTAAACCCTTGTACTGCAAAATCTTTGCAAACCTATGGATAAAATCACTGCAAAAATGACTCTGACAAACGCCAGAGATCTAGATCTTACTCTCCAGCGCTTAGATCTGGACTCTATACGATTTTTTTCTTCAAATCTGTAGCTGCAATACAACAAGAAACACCCAAACAATATGTACAATGACCCAAAAAACTAAAACCCAGAAAATTCAATTCAGAAAATTGAAGATAATTACAGATCTATGTACATAAATGGCAGATCTATCAGAGGTAGGTAGTGTAAGTCCGACTCCGCTCCCACATCGGATGATCGGAGGCTCTCAACGACCAGATCTATCAATTTAGCACACAAAAAAATGTGAATTTTAAAGGAGGTACTGAGCTCAAAACCCTTCATGCATCACCCATGAAAAATATCTTATGATAAGTCCGAGATCAAATTCAAGCTGGACTCTTCAAAAAACACGGATCGGGAGTTGGCTGGTTCAACCGAGAACTTCCCCGAATGCCCGATGATCTAAAAAGTCAAGACTTTCCTACAAAACTCAATTTAGCCATCAACATAGAACGAGAAAACGATAATAAAATTCAGATTTAATAGAGATACCTGCTATTATATTCAAAACTTAAATTATCATTCAAACCCTAGCGACTGAGCAAGATACCTGTACTCAAATCACTCTTCAGAAAAGCTATCATGAATGGCTAAAAAGAAATCTACACATGAAAATGACACATCTTACAATATTTCCACGAAGAGTAACACCAACAGAAATTTAACCCCAAAGTCTTTTTTTATTGCTCATAAAAAGATTACAAGAGAGCTTTTCGCTTAGTACACGATCCAAGGATTAGATCCTACTAACTGACAAATGACCTCCTATTTAAAGATAAGTCCTCCAACGGCTAGTTCGAGTGATCCTTGTCAAAGCAATTTCGACCATTGATGAGAACTAAAATTTCTTTTAATCTCATCCATCGAAATTTTAAATTATTGAGGAAATTCGAATTTTTCAATTAAATGCATTTTAATTAATTCAAAAATTAAATTTTTGAATTAATTTCCTCAAAATTTTGACTTTGACTTAACCCCAGACACCAAAGGCTTAAAATTTAACAAAATCATTAATTTACCTTAATCCCTGGGCCTCTTAAAATTTAATTTTTTAAGGACCAACGAATTTTGCCTTCGGAGAATTTAAATTCACTTAGGACCTAGATTTAATCAAATTTATGGCTTAGGATTTTAATTAATTTTGGCCAGAAAATTTAATTAATTAACCCATGAAGGGATAAATTATTTTTCTAACCCTCAAGACACTTTACATCATGATTTTTACATTTTTTACATCTCAAGGGGAAAAACCCATTTACAAAAGACCCTCATAGACTACCCAATTCTGTGACACAAATATAATCTAGCAAATCAAGCAATTTGTAATAAAGTAACCTAACCAAATAGTTAATATTATTCCCAAATCACTTTTACATAGACTCGATCTAGAGCACTAGGACTCCCCTAAGATCCCAGTGACAAAATCCATTCTGGCTTTGGGGTAAGGCTGAAGGAAAACTCTGCCAACCATCCGAGAATGGATCGGTGAGATAAAAAAACCTCCCGAAATGTAGATCGTCACTAGAAAAGTAGGTTTACCTTGGTGATTACATACACGACACGGATCTGCCAAGATTATTTACATTATACGCATGCACACTGGGTTTACATTATAAGATGATCCTCAAGTTGATGATGATAGCTGGATAGCAGGAACACATCGATCAGGCGTTATCCCTTTTACGAAAAAGAGGGTGTACTGCTATGGGTCGTTGACATGTAGTGGTTAACATCTAGCTCTACATGGGGACACGTTGCTACACTGGAGGAATGTGAGAATCCAGAATCTGCATCCACGCAACACACAACAAAACATAAATAGCGTCCATCCAAAAATCATCATATGACGTTAAGCACAGGAAAGATATAATCTCTTCATTTATTAACTATTCTAACAACATGAAAAAACAAATCTAACTACAAAATGAAATACTGAAATAACATGGCATAAGGTTAGAAATACAATACACAGATGCCCCATGGCATCAAATGCGTTCAATATAGTGCATACTGAGCATTTGCCTGCTTTCAGGCAAGTCCGTCGGCTATTTCTCGGATGTGCCATGTCCAATCCTGCATACGGTAGGACTTTTTCCTATCTGAAAATCAAGTTGTTCGCGACCATCTGATGCATCAAATCGCTTTCTCATTTTCTTTTTCTTGCGCTTTTTCTTTGTGGCAGGCTGTATCACTGATGATATGGAACATTCTACTTCAAAATTCTCAGATGAAGTATGTAAGATATGCATGACATGTCTCTCTTCATTCTGCATCTACTCTGTCAAGAATGATGGATCAGTCTCATAGGTGTCATGAGTTATAACTTGATCTTCTATGGCTAGTGGATTAACCATGTGAGCATCAACTTGATCATTTTCAATTTTGTCCGAGTCACCTTTAATTAACCACTTTTCAATGGAACAAATGACCTCCTCATAATAAGATGGAGCTTGCTACAGCAGATAAGGAGGCTTCTGATCTATTGACGTCTCCTTGTTTCTTTCATCTTCTAATCGATGCTGGAATTTTTGTACCTATATTGTTATGGCATCCATCTGGTTAGAGCATTCAACCTTCATAGCACTGACTTCCCTGGCATGGTTTTCCTCCATGGTCAATAACTTATTCTGAAGACATATTTGACCAGCTTCCACATCTTTTATTACTTTTTCATTCTTTGCTTTCATACCCATGAAACAGTTTTGCATATAGTTTATCTCTTTCTTATGATTTGCTTGCATGGTAGCTAACTGATTATTATAATTGAATCTCATGATAGTCATTTCTTCATCCATAGTTAATAACTTGTGCATAGAATTAATTTCTCTGCCATGATTAGCTTTCATGGTTTCCATTTCCTTCTGCATGTCGGTCACATGATCAGAATGTTTAATTTTCATGATTTCCATCTCCTTATCACTTTTTTCTAGGTGGGTGTATAAAGTTCTCATATCCTTGACGTAATCAATTACAAATTTTTCTTGATTAAGCTCCATATTTTTTACCAGCGGCATTAGCTCTTCTATAATTTGTTTATCATTTTCCCTTTCATTATCGACACTGATTTGACAACTTGTCCCCGTTTTTCCACCGTCATGGATTTGATCTGCAACGGTACAAGTGGATGGCACATTCTGATATGGAGAATTGTCTTGAAATCTTTCATCGACAGCTGGATCCTTCACAAAATCACTTTCATTCTATTGCATAATTTTAGGGGCACAAGGCGTGCCTTGATAAACATATCTATCTTTAAAAGCATTGACGATGTCTTGTAAAGAAGCGAAAGAATCTTCAGGACAATTTTAAACCAATTCAAAACATCACCCTCTAAGAAAAAGGCAAATAGACGCATTTTGACATCTTCATGATCATACTGGGAAAAACGACAATAGTTGAGTATTGTATGAATAAACCTGGATAGATGCTTTCTAACAGCGATTGAATCACCACCCGAGAACAAAGGTAATTTATGAATGGCCACTTCCAGAATATCATGGAGAACATCAATAAAATGACACGGGGTAAACGAATCACCCATGATGAATTGCCTAAAGGAAAAATCAAGGACCAAAAGGATGATAGAGAGAGACCCCTGTTTAAGAAAATCAAGAGATCCACAAGAAGCGAGCTTCTAGTAGGAATTCTTTTAAGAAATGAAAGAAATGGAGTCACCACTTGAACATGAATCTAACTCTAGGATCCAAAAGGCAACAAACAAACGAATATAAGGGAGAGCTTCTTGTCTGAGAAATAATAAATGGAAGAAGTGGAGTCACCACCCAAACAAGAAACGAACCGAAATGTCTAGGTGCTAAAAGTGCAGATGAAACAATAAATGAGATGACAAAAGATAAGGCGATGAAAAGATCAAATGACGCCAGGAAATACTATGTCGCTTGCCTGGCTAATGAAAATATGAGAAAGATGAAAGATGAAAAATGAATGTCGTTGAAACGCCAAGAATAAAATATCCCCAGCAACGGCGCCAAAAATATTGGCGTTGCCTTTAAAAATGATAAAGATGATATGAGGAGAAAGAAGATAAAATGTCGTTGAAGCGCCGAGAATAAAATGTCCCCGGCAACGGCGCCAAAAAATGTTGTTGCACAAAGTGTTTAGCCAGCGTGACAACGCTCAGAGTAAGGGTTGTCACTCTTAAATCCTTACTCACTCTGTTTAGACTCTCTCCTAAACAAGTCAAGGGGGGTAGTCCCTAGGTAAACGGATGAGGATAGCCTGTGAAAAACAGACTTTAGGAGAATTTAATGATGGATAACTTGATGAATCTAAACGATTAAATCAGATGAATAGATTTAACGCCAACGTAAACAAGACACGACCACAAGATAGAAACAATTATAGACTAGTGCCTTTAATATGAATTAACCGAAGACTACATAATAACAAGTTATCCAGAACAATTTTCCAATACGTGACGAACAATGACAATTATGAATAATTAAATGTGAATGCCCAAGACTATATCACACAAGATATTCCAGATTTAAGATGATTATCGTTAACGACCAAGATCTAGAATTAATTAACCCTTTCCAACAATCAATATGATTTATCGCACTTTGACCATAGAAGAATCATAAAATTTAAAATTTAACATTTAACATCGGAAACAGCAAATGACTTTAATTTAGGTAATAAATATTAATGAAGTAAAATAAATCAATGGGTTAAAAAATTGAAAGTTTTAATGGGCCATAGGCCACATTAAAAATTTTAATGTTTAAGCAAAAAACCCCTTAATTTATTTCATTTTAAATCCTTACAAATATAAAAAAAAAAAAATAGAATTTTTTTAAATTTTAAAGATTTTAAATGTTTAGTAATTTTAAAAGTTTTTAGATTTTTATATTTTGAAAAATTTTAAATTTTTTAAAGATTTTTTAAAATGTTTTTATTTAGATATTTTTAAATCAAAAAAAAAAAATAAAAAATAAATGTCAAAAAAGGTTAATTTCTTTTCTTTTTTTTTAAGATCTTTTTGAAACTATATATATATATATATATATATATATAATATATATATATATTATCAAAACCATAAAAAAGGTGAAACTAAAATGGAATGAAATCAAATAAAAAATAAAAATGAATGCCAAAATCAAAATCGAACCTTATTAAAAAAGGCTATCAGAATATATGAAACCAAAAAAAATTATGCACTAACCCTAACCCGGATATACAAAATAGAACTAACCCATATATATAATGAAAAAGGAAGTTAAATGTTATGTTTTGCAACTGCAGGTAGAGACGACGAAAGAGGGAATATGCAGGTCTTGTAAGAGGCAACACACAGGTTTGAGGGATAGATCTTGGTTGTAGAAATAGAAGACTGTGGCTATGCTTTGAGGGCGAAGGACCGAATCTGAGCGATGGCCAAGGAGGGATTCGACAGCAGCTACGCAGCGGATATGAGGTGCCTACAGCGATGGAAATGAAGGCTTGCAGCAGCGTAGAGAGGGAGCTGGATGGATTTTAGGAGCCAGGTTGCGGTTAGAAGACGCAGCTAGGTATGAGGGTTGGGTTAGGTAGATTATGCAGCGTTTTTGAAAGGTTTTGACAGCAGCGATGGAGCAGCTTGAAGATTGAGGGTATGGCAAAGAGGTCACACACAGCTCGATGGGTAGCAGGGAGCATGAAATTTAGACCAACGTTTATGCAAGTAGAGGGTTTGGAATGGACACAAATTGAGAAGAGGCTGAGAGCTGCTGTGGATTAATGGTTTGGGGACAACGTAGAGAATCATATTTGAGGCAGTGAATAGTAGGAGCCAGGCCAGCGAAAAAGAGGGACGGAGAGAGAGGGTTTCTTCAAAAAATAATTCGGAATTTGAACAGTGAACCCAAAAACTCATGTAGCAAACAAATCTGAAAAATAGTAGCCCAGGAACCCTTTAAAAACTTTCCAAAAATCTTAATTAAAATTTTAAATCCTTCTGCTTCAGATTTCTTAATGAAACCGTCACGAAATTTCCAGATCCGAAAATAAATAAATTTAAACCCTTGGATTGCAAAATCTCTACAAACCTTAAAATCATTGCAAAAATGACTCCGACAAACCCAGAGATCCAGATCTTACCCTTCAAGGCCTGGATCTAGACTCTACAAGGTTTTTCCCTTTAGATCTGTAGCTGCAATACAACAAGAAACACCCAAACGATATGTACAATGACACAAAAAACTAAAACCCAGAAAACCCAAGTCAGAAAATTGAAGATAATTACATATCTATGTACATAAATGGCAGATCTATCAGATCTAGGGAGTGTGAGTCTGACTCCACTCCCACATCTGATGATCGGAGGCTCTCAACAGCCAGATCTATCGATTTAGCACAAAAAAAAATGTGAATTTTAAAGGAAAACTGAGCTCAAAACCCTTCATGCATCATCCATAAAAAATATCTTATGATAAGCCCGAAATCAAATTCAAGTTGGGCTCTTCAGAAAACACAGATTGGGAGTTAGCTGGTTCAACCGAGAACTTCCATGAACGCTCGATGATCTAAAAATTCAAGGCTTTCCTGCAAAACTCAATTCAGCCATCAACATAGAGTGAGAAAACAATAATAAAATTCAGATTTAATAGAGATACCTGCTATTATATTCAAAACTTATATTATCATTCAAACCCCAGCGACTGAGCAAGATACCTGTACTCAAATCACTCTTTAGAAAAGCTATCACCAATGGCTCAAAAGAAATCTACGGATGAAAATGACACATCTTATAATATTTCCGTGAAAAGTAACACCAACAGAAATTTAACCCCAAAGTCTTTCTTTATTGCTCATAAAAAGATTGCAAGAGAGCTTTTCGCTTAGTACACGATCCAAAGATCAAATCCTACTAACTGACAAATGACCTCCTATTTAAAGATAAATCCTCCAACAGCTAGTTCGAGTGGTCCTTGTCAAAGCAATTTCAACCGTTGATGAGGATTAAAATTTCTTTTAATCTCATCCGTCGAAATTTCAAATTATTGAGGAAATTCGAATTTTTCAATTAAATGCATTTTAATTAATTCAAAAATTAAATTTTTGAATTAATTTCCTCAAAATTTTGACTTTGACTTAACCCCAGAGACCAAAGGCTTAAAATTTAGCAAAATCATTAATTTACCTTAATCCCTGGGCCTCTTAAAATTTAATTTTTTAAGGACCAACGAATTTTGCCTTCGGAGAATTTAAATTCACGTAGGACTTAAAATTAATCAAATTTCTGGCTTTAGGATTTTAATTAATTTTGGCGAGAAAATTTAATTAATTAACCCATGAGGGGATAAATTATTTTTTTAACCCTCAAGACACTTTACATCATGATTTTTACATTTTTTACAACTCAAGGGGAAAAACCCATTTACAAAAGACCCTCACAGACTACCTAGTTCTGAGACACAAATATAATCTAGCAGATCAAGCAATTTGTAATAAAATAACCTAACCAAATAGTTAGGATTATTCTCAAATCACTTTTACATAGACTCGATTTAAAACACTAGGACTCCCTTAAGATCCCAGTGACAAAATCCATTCCGGCTTTGGGGTAAGACTGAAGGAAAACTCTGCCGACCATCCGAGAATGGATCGGTGAGACAAAACCTTCTGAAATGTAGATCGTCACCAGAAAAGTAGGTTTACTTAGGTGATTACATACACGACACGAATCTGCTGAGATTATTTACATTATACACATGCAAACTGAGTTTACATTATAAGAGGATCCTCAAGCTGATGATGATAGCTGGATGGCAGGAACACATCGATCAAGCGCTATCCCTTTTGTGAAAAAGGGGGTGTACTGCTATGGGTCGTTGACACGTAGTGGTCAACAACCCCTTTTTTGCAGTCTGATCTAGCTTCTTCCTCTTTTCTTCGGGTATGTGACAACATGCCAAACTCCCAAATATCCTGAAATGATTGACTTTAGGTGTCTTCCCAATGAAGACTTTTCCTGGAGTAATCTTTCCCAATCCCCAATGAGGAGTCTTGTTTTGAACATAGATAGTTGTGTTGCATGCTTCTGCCCACAGGAATTTTGGCATATCCTAATCATACAGCATGGCACTAGCTGCTTCTACAATTGTCATGTTTTTCCTTTCTGCCACCCCATTCTGCTCCAAATTGTAGGGAGATGTCCACTCTCTTCTGATAAACTCCTTAGTGCAATAACCAGTGAAGTCCTTATCGACATATTCTCCACCATTATCTGAGTGCAAGACTTTTATTTTCTTACCTATCAGATTCTCCATTAGAGCCTTGAACTCCTTGAATCGACAAAAAACCTCATCCTTGGTTTCCAGAAAAACGATCCAAGTTTTCCTCGAGTGGTCATCAATGAAGGTAAGGAAATACTCAGCATCGTTGAGAGCTTTGACGGACATAGGTCCGCAGATATCTGAGTGTATTAATCCTAGTACACTCTTGCCCCTGTGGTTGCTCCTAGGAAATGTTGCCTTGACATACTTTCCTAGAGCGCATCCCCTGCATACATCATCTCGTTCTGTACTCAGAGTCGGAACTCCTGTTACAATGCTCCTGAGAATTCTCAGATCTCCATGGTGCAAGTTGTAGGTTTTAACCCCGTACAGAAATTACCTGCATACGAATTCTAAAACACAGAAAATAAACAATGTGAGAGCATAACACATAAAACACATATACACAAAAATTTTCCCCTAGATCCCAAAACCGGGACTACTAGCTTGATTTTTCATTATGTTCCATTCAATGTTACAATACATATTCATACATGCCAAAGCATACAATACCATGGACCGAAAATCATCGCGTCCAAAAAACATGTGCAAAAATCACGCACAAAACCATAGGTGGGTCCGCCCAACCTAACATAGGGTCGAAAACAAAAAAAAATTGGGCGCTGCCCCGGACCCCATAAAGTGGGGTTATAGGTACGCCTCAAACCCCATGTGACCCCCCTGCTACACAATCAGTGCAATGAAGGGGGGGCTCCGCACCCCTCTAACCCCCCGGTTAACTACATGGGCTAGTCGTGGAAAGAAAATAACACAACCCAACATTCTCCCACTTGTTTTCTTTCCACAGGGGGCCACAAGAGAGCTTAGTCATTTTTCCAGCCCCGAAACATCCATTGTCTCTCTACACCAAGAGAACTTCTCAGAGCTCACAGATTTTGTCAATGCATCTGCAGTATTCTTCAAAGTGTCCACCTTTACCAGCAACACCTTTTTGTCTTCTATCATATCCCTCACAAAGTGATACTGAACATCAATGTGCTTTGTCTTTGAATGATAAGCAGGGTTCTTTGCCAAGAAAACTGCACTTTGGCTGTCACAGTCTATCCTTATAGCTCCCTGTACTAACCCCATACTTGAACACAATCTCTGCAACCAAACTGCTTCCTTGCTTGCATGAGTGGCTGCCATGTATTCTGCCTCTGTAGTTGATAGTGCCACTACAGATTGTTTCTTACTCATCCAACTGACTGCACCTCCAAATAGGTTAAACACATACCCACTTGTAGATCTTCTCTGATCCAGATCTCCAGCCCAGTCTACATCAACAAAGCCATGAATATCCAAACCTCTGTCCAATCCTGGTCTTCCTTGGTAGCACAAACCATAATCACTAGTGCCACACAAATACCTGAAAACCTGCTTCACTGCAGTCTAGTGCTCCTTCCCTGGTTTTGACATAAACCTGCTCAATACTCCAACTGCATGTGCAATGTCTGGTCTAGTATAGACCATTGCATACATCAAGCTACCGACTGCACTTGCATATGGAACACGAGACTTGTCCTCTTCCTCTTCTTGTGTTTTGGGACATTGTTCAACAGATAACCTCACACCTACAGGAATAGGAACCTTCACTGGTTTACTATCTTGCATATTAAACCTCTGCAGTAATGTTTCGACATACTTCCTCTGGTTTAACTAGAGCTTCCTCTTTGCCCGATCTCTTTTAATTTCCATGCCCAAAATATAGTTAGCAGCAACAAGATCTTTCATGTCAAATTTGGAGGACAGTTGGGTCTTCAAATCCTGGATAATTTCTTTGTCATTTCCAACCAGCAACATATCATCCACATACAAGACCAAATAAATAACATGGTCACCAATTAATTTAAAATATACACAGTGATCTGCTTTGCTTCTGCTGAAGCCAAGTCCTCGTATAAATGATTAAAATTTATGATACCACATCCTTGGTCACTGTTTTAACCCATACAGAGACTTCTTTAACTTGCATACCAGTTCTTTCTTACCCTTCACTGCAAAGCCTTCAAGTTGCTTCATGTAGATCTCCTCTTCCAGATCCCCGTAAAAAATGTTGTCTTCACATCATCTGTTCTACCTCATAATCAAAAGCAGCAACAACAGATAAAAGTAACCTAAGAGAAGTTACCTTGGCAATAGGGAAAAAATTATCACCAAAATCAATTCCCAGCACCTAGAATAACCTTTTGCTACCAACCGAGCTTTGTATTTCTCCACCTTTCCTTCTGCATTTGTCTTCTTCTTAAACACCCATTTGCTGCCAATGGGCTTCCTTACAGCCGACAACTCCACCAAATCCCAAACCTCATTTTTGTGCAAAGATGCCATTTCATCAACCATGGCCTCTTTCCAGAGTTTTCCATCCTCTGAATCTACTGCTTCCTTCACAGTT
>APFE031098060.1:51409-63665 GCA_000404065.3 Pinus taeda
TTTCATCAAACTGCAAGGCAGTTGCATTGCTACCTATTGCAATAACCAGACTATCCCACGAATTTGATAGAGAACACAACAAACTAATGCACTTATCTTCATCTGAAATTTTAATATTAACAGATGCTAACTGACTTACCACAGTATTAAATGCGTTCAGATGCTCTGTCACCGAGTCTCCATCTTTCATCCTCAGGTTATACCGGTTTTTCCGCAAGAACAGTTTATTCACCAGAGACTTAGATTGGTACAAAGTCCCTAACTTGTCCCACAAAGCCTTTGTCGTAGCTTCCCCTGATACATTCAGCAATACCAAATCTGAGACACACAATCGTATTGTGCTCTTTGCCTTCCGATCCAACTTCTTCCATTCTTCATTGGACACTCCTTTTGGTTTAGTACCCAGATCTACTATGATCCACTAATCTTTATCCACCAACAGATCCTCCATCTTTAGTTTCCACAACTCAAAACTCTGACCATTAAATTTCTCAATCTCTATCTTTCCACTACTCGCCATCTTCTTTCACCACCAAAATCGATCTCGCAGATCTCCCACTGAACAGGGTCTACCACAGGCCTGAGCAAAACCCCTCAGCAACAAAGGTGTCCCCTTGAAGCCAAACAGCTCTGATACCAAATGTAGGTTTTAACCCCGTACATAAATTACCTGCATACGAATTCTAAATCATAGAAAAATAAACAATGCGAGAGCATAACACATTAAAACACATATGCACAGAGATTTTCCCCTGGATCCCAAGCTGGGACTGCCAGCTTGATTTTTCATTATATTCCTTTCAATGTTACAATACATATTTATACATGTCGAAGCATCCAATACCGTGGACCGAAAACCATCGCGTCCAAAAAACATGTGTGAAAATCATGCACAAAACCATAGGTGGGTCTGCCCAACCTAACATAGGGTCCAAAACCAAAATTTTCCGGGGCGCTGCCCCGACCCTATAAAGTGGGGTTACGGGTACACCTCAAACCCCATGTGACCCCCCTGCTACAATTGTCATGTTTTTCCTTTCTGCCACCCCATTCTGCTCCAAATTGTAGGGAGATGTCCACTCTCTTCTAATGCCCTCCTTAGCGCAATAATCAGTGAAGTCCTTATCGACATATTCTCCACCATTATCTGAGCGCAAGACTTTTATTTTCTTACCTGTCAGATTCTCCACTAGAGCCTTGAACTCCTTGAATCGACAAAAAACCTCATCCTTGGTTTTCAGAAAAACGATCCAAGTTTTCCTCGAGTGGTCATCAATGAAGGTAAGGAAATACTCGGCACTGCTGAGAGCTTTGACGGACATAGGTCCATAGATATCTAAGTGTATTAATCCTAGTACACTCTTGGCCCTGTGGTTGCTCCTAGGAAATGCCGCCTTGACATACTTTCCTAGAGCGCATCTCCTGCATACATCATTTCGTTCTGTACTCAGATCCGGAACTTCTGTTATAGTGCTCCTGAGAATTCTCAGAGCTTCATGGTGCAAGTGACCCATCCTTCTGTGCCATAGTTCGTTCAAGTATTTGTCCCCATGACTGCCTATTAGTGCCATTGGAGATTCTAGTTGTAATCTGTACAACCAATTACTTTTGATCCCAATCTGCACTTTCTTTTTCCAGCTCGGGGTTTGACGTATACCTTTTCCTTGATGAAGTAGACGTCATAGCCCTTGCCTTGTAGTTGTGACACAAAAGGTAAGTTCATCCCCAATCCTGGCACATGCAGCACATTTGTGACACGGAACCGCTCTTCTGATTATGTCTGAAAAACTATGGTACCCTTTCCTACTGGAGTACACATTGTCTTGTTCCCCATGGTGATCTGAAAGTTCATCTTCTCTTCTTGATATTCTGAGAAACACTCCCTAATTCCCGTCATATGCCACGAGGCTTCACTATCTATATACCATACTTCTGATGATGCAACACTAGTCATGCACGCCACTTCTTCTTCCAACCTGGAAGCCAACATAAATAAATCGAAATCTCTCTCTCTTATGCAATCTTCTGAAAATCTGCATGAGTCTCCTGAGGTGGATGCCTCTGCATCGTGGTCTCGACCCATAACTGATTTTCCCTTTCTGTCTCTAATTACTTGCTCTAATACCATGTGAAAATTCTATCACAACAGCAACTGATTTACTTTTTCTACTTATTTCATCAAAGTTATTCATGAAATTACTAAACAAACATTAAAATAAATATTGTTGCAGATATCACACTGTAATACAGAAACAAACATATGCACACATTGACACAGTTATTTTGGACTAATGTCCCCGTAAAAAACCAACATGGGAAAAACGCAGCAAGGGAGGATTTTTATTATTCAGCAATTTTCTTGTACAATAGGGTGCCAAACTAGCTTACCCACAGATAGACAAACTTCCAACACTTTTCTAAACCCAGCATAGGCCCTACTGACCTCTGCTATAGCCTAAAACCTTCTGCGTCAGCCTGAAACCCTTTGCGTCAGCCTGAAACCTTTTGCGTCAGCCTGAAACCCTCTGAGTCAGCCTACGAGGCTCCGCGCAGCCTCTCTGGGCTTCTATGTCACTCTTGCAGCCTGGCTCTACGCAGTCTGTACTGCCTCTGCGTGGCTTCCTCTAGCTCTGTGTCTGCCTCTTCTGCATTGATCTCCCGTCTCTCTGTTCTGTAGTTGCTGCGTCCTGACTGCTCTCCAGACCACTGGTTCAATTTCTCAGCAAACCCCACTCCAGAAATTGCACTGACTAGTCTCCTTCAGTGTGTCCTCTAAGTGCCCCTCAAGCCTCCTCTTATACTTTTCCTACTGACATCTCAACGGCCGAAATTAAGTCGTTAATCAACGGCTAAGATTAGATATGGCTTGATCCATGTCTTTTGAACCATTCTAACACAGATTCATATTAATACACATTAATATTTTATTTTCCCTAAGTTTAGACTTAGGGACTCCATTAAAAATATTATTATTTTAATATCTCCTAATCTGTTTAGAATCTGCCTAAACCCTTTCTGGGTATTGGAGATCTTATGTGCCCCAACCTCTCCACCAAATTTCATGGCTAGAGCACATCCGATGCTACCGCAAATCAACATTTCAGAGGGTGATAACGATATGGAGGTAGTACTTGGTGATAACAGCATTGTTAGAGCAGACGGTATGGGGACATTGACATTTGATAGGGGACCCAAACCTCCCTTGAAAGTGTTAGATGTTCTATATGTGCCTAGAATGAAGAAGGACTTGATATTTATCTCAGCACTTGAGGATAGAGGGTATGATGTGTTGTTCAAGAGAGGGCAGGTGCTAATATATCCTAGGGGGGGCTCTAGCTTTTTCAGGTAGAGAGATTGGTGTGCGCCATGTCAAGGTGTACAAGTTCTCATTCCAGCCCCTAATGGCATTGACTAGCAGCACCCGAGATAGGACTGGCAACAGATCTAGCAGTTCAGAGTTGTGTGAGATTTGGCACTGCTGGATGAGGCGCATGTATCATGGGGTCTTGAGTACATTACAGGAGATCACCACTAGTGTGCCAGATTTCAGTTCTGATCTCCTTGATGTATGCAGAGGATGTGTTATGGGGAAGTTTGCCAGATCCCCTTTTCCCAGCAGTGACAACAGAGAGACCGAGATCCTTGACTTGATTCATACCGATGTGAGTGGTCGGATGTCTCATGTATCATTGAGTGGCTATGAGTACTAGGTTTTATTCATTGATGACCACTCCAGGAAGACCTGGATTTATTTCTTGAAGACCAAGAGTGAGGTCTTCAAACGATTTCAAGAGTTCAAAGCTCTTATGGAGACCCAGACTGGTAGGAAGATCAAGGTCCTCAAATCGGACAATGTAGGGGAGTATACCTTTGGTGAGTTTGTTGATTTTTGTGTTGAGGCAGGCATTATGAAGGAGTTCACAGTTCCTTACTACCCCCAGCGGAATGGGGTTGCAGAGAGGAAGAACAAATCCATTGCAGTGGCTGCCAAAGCCATGCTTCATGATCAAGGGTTACCTTTAACTTTGTGGGCAGAGGCCTATAACACTGTTGTGTACTTGCAGAACAAGAGTCCAAATCGTGCCTTGGGGAATGTGACTCCGTAGGGGGCATTTTCTGGGAAGAAGCCTAATGTTGGGCATTTTCATATCTTTGGGTGCCTTACATAATCCTATGTCCCTAAAGAGAACAGGACCAAGCTAGAGCCCACTGCAGACAAGGGCATCTTTGTGGGTTATAGTGAGACCTCGAAAGCTTATTGGATTTATATTCCTGCGCAGAGGAAAGTGGTTGTTAGGCAGGATGTGAAGTTAGAGGAGGAGAGAGCTTTTAAGAGGTATAGGAGTTAGAGTATCCAGAGTCACCAGACCCTCAGGAGCAGTTGAGTCAATCACAAGGATCTAGTGGTCAGGGATCAGTAGGTACATCGATTACAATGTCAAGTCCATCAGTGAGCAGTGGCTCTCAGAGTCAAGTGTGTGGTTCCTCGGGCAGCATGCAAGGCAGTCCGCAAAGCAGTTCACAGGGTAGTCCAGTAATGGAAAGTTCGCACGGTACTTCAGCATCTACAGGCACAGATTCAGGCATGAGGTCAGTTGACAGGCCTTCAAGAGTTTAGGCTTCTGATGATGATGAGGATTCTTTTACTTCGGTGGGAGAAGTATGCTCAGGGAAGAGGAAGCTCAAGTGGTTTCAAGATACCTTGCGCGAGGCCACATCAGTTGTTGGGCCAAAGAGACAGGTTAGAGAGAGTAAACCACCTGAGCGGTTCTGTAGTTACATGGCATTGGTAACAAGCATTGTTGACTCCGAGCCTTCTAGTTATGAGGAGGCAGCCAGCCAGCAGGTCTAGAGAGAGGCCATGATGTAGTAGTATTCTTCTATTATGAAGAACGACGTTTGGGAGGTAGTGCCGAGGCCTGAAGGCAAATCAGTTGTTACTTCCACATGGCTCTACAAGACAAAGCATGTTGCAGATGGCAGCATCGAGAAGTTCAAGGCTCGATTTGTGGCGAGAGGGTTCTCACAAGTAGAGGGAGTTAACTATGAGGAGACCTTCACTCCCGTAGCTCGATATACATCTATTCGCTCCATTATATCGATTGCAGCAGACATGGGTTGGAAGATCCACCAAATGGATGTGAAGACCGCATTTATCAATGACTTCATTCAGGAGGAGGTTTATATTGAGTAGCCGTAGGGTTTTGAAGTGCATGGGAAGGAGTCCCATGTATGCAAATTGAAAAAGGCACTCTATGGCCTAAAGCAAGCTCCCCAAGCTTGGTACTCGAGGATTGATACATACTTGTAGCAGTTAGGTTTCACAAAGAGTGAGGCTGATCCAAACCTATACTTCATTGTGGTGGGTGAGGAGCCTCTCATTCTGGTGTTGTATGTTGATGACATGATCATCGTTGGTACAAAGAGACTCATTGAGGGTTGCAAGAGAGATCTTGCTTCAGAGTTTGAGATGAAGGATATTGGCTTGATGCATTATTTTCTGGGATTGGAGGTGTGGCAGGAAGAGGGGCATTTCTTTCTGGGACAAGGGAGGTATATTGTGGATATTCTTAGCAAATTTTACATGGAGGACTGCAAACCCATGTCTACACCTATGATCACTAATTGGAAGAAGCTTCACGCTTCTGATTTCTAGTTGGTGGATCCTACTCTATACTGACAGTTGATTGGTTGTTTGATGTATTTGGTCAACACTCGACCAGATATATGTTTTGCAGTTAACACTGAGTCAGTTCATGTGTGAGCCCAGGAGAGTGCACTAGGTGGCTGCAAAACACATTCTTCGTTACTTGCAGGGGACAGTGGATTTTGGTGTGGATTATAAACAGGGTGATAGAGTGACACTGGCAGGGTACACGGATTCAGATTGGGCAGGTTGTGCTTTAGATAGGAAGAGTACTTCCGGATGTTGTTTTGGGTTGGGTTCGACAGTTGTGTCATGGATCAGTCGGAAACAACAATCAGTTGCATTGAGCTTAGCTGAGGCAGAGTATATGGTTGCTAGTTTGGCTAGTTGTGAGGCCATATGGCTTCACAAGATGTTGTTTGGTCTATTTGGTCAGGCGTTGAGACCTTCAGTAATTCACTGTGATAATTAGAGTTGCATAAAACTCACGAAGAATCCAATTTTTCATGACAAATCAAAGCATATTAAGATCAAGTATCACTTCATTAGAGACTATGTCCAAAAGGGAGTTGTCAAGCTTGAGTACATTTCCACAAATGAGCAGGTAGCAGACATTTTCACCAAAGCCTTACCACGGGGCAGGCATGTATACTTCAGAGACAAGATGGGAGTGGTGAGAAACACTTTCCTCAATAAAAGGGAGTGTTAAAATTTGGGTACCAGGGGACAAGTGGTTCCCTAAGACTTTGATCTTTGGCCTAGGGAAAAGCGTCCAAATTTATTTTTACTTTTCTCCTAAAGTGACTTTATAAGTGGTAAAGTCAACTTAATTTAAAAGTGACTTTATAAGTGGTAAAGTTACATTCTAATTTAAAAGTGACTTTATAAGTGGTAAAGTTTCATTCTAATTTAAAGGTGACTTTATTAAAGTGAATGAAGAATTAGAAAGTGAAAAAGTGACTACGGAAATAAAACGCTAAGTGGACTTTATTTAAGTGGATGAGTTAAAAAATAGAAAGTGAGAATTAAATGCACATTTATTATCATCCCTAGATCTAAATGAATCTCAACCATTAGATCTTAGGGTAACCCAAAAGGTCATTTAGAGAATAAAAGGAGAAGGGAAGAGGAAAAAATCAATTCATTCTTTCATGAGCATTTGAAAGAAAGAGAAGAGAGAGCAAGGAAAAAATTTCTGAGCAGTGAGGAAGTGAAGGAGAGCAGCAAATAGACATTTCAGCAAATCTAGGCAGCAGCATTTATTGGCAAACATCCAAAGAAAAAACTGTGCCGCAGGAGAAAGGCACAAAAATCAAGGAAGAGGGACAGCAAGTTCTGGGCACGTTTTTCGAGACTGGCCGTACAACATTTAATGTTGTTTTATTGCTGTAAAAAATTTTGTTTTGGCTGTTTGTTGATTGGCATGATTTTCAAAGTTGAGTTCAAGCACGGAAATCGAGTTAAGTTGTAATTTGTGGTCGCTGGAATTTTTATTGTGTATTTCAGTTTCTCTGTAAAACCATTTTCAGAAATAAAGAAGAGCTCTCAAAATGGTTTTCCCCAAGAGTTGTAAGGGGTTTTTCCAAGGTCACATAGACCAAAAATCACTGTGTTATTTTTTGTGTGTGGCTGTCATAATTTTGTTGTGTTTTATTTCTGCAGTTTTAGCAGTTGCGAAATCTCTAAATTTGTGTTTTCAGAAAATTATTGTCATTTCCAGATCTTAAAATTTTTATCATGCTTGAATTTAAAACTAAATGCATGGAGTGATAAGGAAAATTGATAATCGGAGTGGGGGTTGAAATTGCTTTAGTTGTTGCATTGAAAGAATGTAACATATTCAGATGGCTCCCCTAGAAAACCGACATGCACCATAGATGGTTACCTAGTCACCTGGTGCATAGTGCTTTAAGACCCATACACAAATCTGTCCATTTTTTATCAAGAGAGAATGCAAAATGATGCCCAATTATATGTCACTATGCAAAGACTGGAAAACTCAATGTACCATGTATGTCACTTCACCAAGTTTCTTAAAACACTTACTCGAAGGTGGGCCAAGCTCAAAATACCCCATCTTAGAGTGTCATTTCACCAGGTCTCTTGCTTGCCCTAATCAAAGATGGCAGTCTTAATGGACTTACAACTGAACTTTCCATGGCTAAGGTGAACATCAACATTTTTAGTGTATCAAAATATCCACACTTCTTTCACATCCAAGATACTTTACTACTCTAACTCTGTTTCTTTTAGCAGGAACAAAACGATTTTTATTGAGATCAACAAATTGTACATCAAGGTGAGAAATTCCATAAGGGGCAAAATCCAAAGGACTAAAATCCAACTAAGACGAAAATATTTTACAAGTACACAAGTTGCTCTCAGCTTTTGAAGGATTTCGTCAACAAAAATCCTGATTGACTAGTAACTCTTTGAAAGAACATATCCATTAAATACAATAATGCTTAAAGTTATAAATTATAATGACCTCACCCTATCACCAAAAAATTGATGTACAGGTGAAATTCATAAAAAGTTGGCAATTTTTCATGTAAAGTTAGATAAGCAAAATCAAATGGCAGAAATGACTTTACATAAGAGAACAATGTCACTTTTATGCCGAGGTCAGCCTCCACTATCATTCTTCCATGACTTTTGCCTTGTTTAGTGAAAAGATACCAAGATACTAGCAATAAATCTCATTTTAAGCCTATCAGTACTATAATTCATGAGACCTTATGAATGTTTACATTTGACCAAGCTCTATAAATGATGGTTGAAAAAATAAAAACTAGTTTGGTATCAAACAGAAAACTTATCTAGCCATCATAGTAATTCACCAGTGCATTTTCCGCAGAGAAATTTGGTCAGAGAAGGAACATATTTTAAAGCAATAAAATTTTTGTGCACTCACCTAAAAAAGGATGTACAAACGAAACTCATAAAACGTTTGCAATGTTTCATGTAAACTTTGATTTAAATATAAATATATAAAATAAAAAATCAACGGCAGAAATGAATTTACATAACAGAACAAAGTCACTTTGCACAAACATTATGTCGTGACTTCCATTTTGTTTAGTGAAAACCAGAACACCGGCAGTAAATCTCATTTTAAAGGGTCTATACTGGACTGTATAGTTGCAAGATCATCGTTATTATAATTTATCAGATCTTATGAATGTCATGTTTCACAATACCTAACAATGATGGTTACAAAAATATAAACTAGATTGATATCAGAGAGAAAACTATCTGGCCATCATAGTAATTCACCAGCACATTTTCAGGAAGGAAATTTTATGAGAGAGAGAACATATTTTAAAGAAACAAAAATTTTGTGCTCTCACCTGTTGACTGGCCCAAAGAACTTGCAATGTCTAAAAGACAGGTAACTATTTCATGAACCACAAATACCCGAAATCCATCTGTTGTATTTAAGAGAAAATAACAAGAAAAATGTCAAAGATTGGATGCCACAGAAACAATAATATAAAATAGTATATTTGTAACATAAGCAAAGACAAAATGTTTCTTTTGGAAAATATCTTATGAGCATAATTTTATATCCTAGAAGAGATTTGTGTGTGGCATAGAAAAGAGACCATGCATTTAAAGGTATATATAAAAAGCACAGTGACTGCCAACAAAATTAAAACTACACTGGACCAAAAATGCATTTGATATATAATAATAATGTTCCACTTGAAGTCAATGGAAATTAAATCTCCATAAGAGATAAATCCCTTGCATGAAATTCACAAGGAAGAAAAAGCACTGAGATGAAAAAACATACCTTCTTAAGTATGATGTGGTCAAGTTGTTAATAACTTTATTCGAAATGCTTACAGTGCTCAAACCTGGGTTCAAAACCCACCGAAGACATGTTGCTATTGTAATGCAGCCATCTGAGTTATCTACCACATCCAATGGCCCATGGATATAGTATATCTTAACCAGTGAGGCTAGGTGCAAGCCATTGTGTTTAGGATATGGGCCAATGACCCAAGGCAATTATAAGCACATCAAAGCAGGGTTTGATAAAAGCATTTTGTCCATGTCATACCTGAGTAATCTATGAAAAGCATATACACTTGAGTGATTACAATTGCATTGACAATCGCATTTTATAGGTGCTAGGGATAAATTACCAAATCCTAAACCTAAAAACTGTTGTGGCTTAATAAATGAAATTGTTATCCACGAAGGGACCAGTGAGTCAAGATTAACCACCACACTAACCACTAATGTGAGATATTGCCCCCCTCATATGGTATCAGGAGATTATGATCACATATGGGCAACTTGTACCATACCAGCACCACTTTTCCAGTTGCATGATATTCTAGTTCACATCTGATGTAAGTGCTCCTACTTGGTCATTCAGAGTTCAAATTCTATGATATCCTTCAACCTTTTGCTACAGGATTGCTTCATCTCAAAATGAACTCACCTAGCAGGCCCAAGTTGACACATTGATGGTGTATAAGCTCATCTCACATACACCTCAAAGGGTTCTTGCACATGCATCATCATCACTTTGGTCTGGATCAATTATCTCTTTTGAGATTTTCGCACTTTTTCTAAAGGATGAATTGGAACTTTATGCATGAATTTTGATGTGTGGATATTAGTTTATCTTCTCTTGGAGCTTCTCTCTTGTCAATTGTGAATGGTTGGATATATTGTGTTACATGTAAGTGCATGTTTTCTGATCTTATTCTTGTTTACTTTTGTCATATATGTTGGACTGGGATTTCGCTATTCTAGGGTTGATTGTTGCATGCATTTGCTACTTAAAATTGTGGAATTTGTCTCTAATATAGCATCTCTCAATGTATGGGCCATGTCATATGAGCTAAATCTCCTAGGGGTAATTCTATCCAAGAATTTGACCTTGATAAGCCATTTCCTTTGCACATCGAAGTATAAAAGATGCAAGATCGCTTCTTCTTGACCTAGAAGGCTAGCGAAGTGATCTTGAGGCCTCCTTGACAGCGAACCAAGAAATCCTACTCATATTCATCATAGACTCCATTCTCCCAAAGATTAAGGCACTGATCTACCAAGGGTAGTCACTAAAATTCATATTCTTTCACCTCCTTCCAGGTTTAGCAAAGTTGGGGTACCTAGGGCATCAATTTCTCGACAAGCTAGCCATCCAAAAAATTCAATCTCCTAGGGTCTCCTACGTTGGCATTTCGTCAAGCTCTCCTCCGATTTTGAATCCATTCTAACAATGTATTTGGGAGAAAATCCAAGCTCTAGCTCTGGGATCATACCTTGCCCTGCAATCCCCAAGGCTAGTACCTTATAGGGTCAAAACAACATCTTCAAGTGAAATTCTTTCCTTGATCCTTTTCCCTACCTTGTCTAGGGTAAGAATATCATTGGTTGCTACATACTCTCTTTATACCCTAGACCGGGTCTCCTTGTTCCTGTGTAATCCCGCTCCTTTGAAAGATCATTCTTCAAGAATCATCTGGGATACCAATTCGAACAAGGATTTTAGGGATTGGGGAACTCCTTCACAAGTCTTATCTCATAAACCTAGTCCTCAAATCCTCTCTTCCTTTCCCTAGAATACATAGTACCTTGCTTAGAAAGCAAGCAAGCTTCATCCTTCAAACTTTTTTTGGAAAAGCGTTCATTTGGGTCACTCATATCCATTGATATATCATTCATTGGTGACTTCATAGATACCGGGTCTTCTCCCATCAGTGAAAGTCCATAAACAGAAGGGAGCCTTAGCTGAGGTGACAGTGGGCTAAGTCTCCATTTGTTGCCCTTGGCCTAGCATTTGCCCTTTAGGGATCCCCTTTAGGTCCCCTACTAGTTTGAGTAGTAACAAGCATAAGAAAGACAAGTTCGAAGCAAAATACTATGGGCCCCGTAGCAAGGTATTGATTCAAGAGGTGGACATCCTCAAGCATCCTGCACATCTGTAGTGCTTTGAGGCTAAAACACCAAATCACCTCATTTCACTCCTGGGGGTATATCAACAAAAATGGTGAAGTCTTCTTCCAGCCTGGAGGAAAGCCTATCAATCTCTGTTGATGCTACCTGTTGGTCCTGCTTCTCCTCCCTGTCCTTCTTCCTGAGAGGACATTGGGTGTTGTAGTGACCAAGCTCACCACATTTGAAGCACTTGAACTTTGACATCAGTTGCAATGAGGAGCAATTCAGCAAGGGATTTCAATCCAAGGTTGAAGAACACATATCAAAGAGGCAGCAAAGTGTTGGAAGAGGCAACGCAGAGCCTAGGAGGGCAGACACGGAGGCTAAGGAGGCCAGCGCAGAGGACGCAGAAGCCATAGAGGCAGATGCAGAGGCTGACACAGAAAGCCGTAGAGATTGACACAGACATCGCAGAGGGCTGTAGAGGCTGACAATGGGCTGAAGAAGCTACGCTAAGGAGGTTTTGTGGGGCACACTAAGAGCAGATCAATCGGGAAAGGGTGACACAATGAGGGTGACGAAGTTCCAAAGGAGTGTGTGGAGCAGCTTTCGTTGTCTAGCACAAGGAACAGTCAGAGTCACTATGGGGTTGATCATCCGGTTGTTGATACTGGCAGAATATCTGTCTCTGTAGAGAGGTACTACTACCAA
>APFE031098063.1:0-42838 GCA_000404065.3 Pinus taeda
TTTCCATTGAGTTTAATAACCTTTTAGATTGTGAAGATGAAAAGTATTCAATATTGAATTCGTCTTGAAAGATTTGATTTAATATGTGCACACAATAATTTTGTTCATAATATGATGAAATATAATGATTTTTCATTAAATTCACTAATTAATCTTCCTCATAATTTTGTGAGATAGTTAAAACTAGTTTAATATCTTCATTATTTCCATCATCTCCTTCAATTCATTTCCCATTCTATATTTCAATTATTTTTCTTACTTGCACATATGCTATGAACATTTTAGTGGTATTTCCACTCGAAGTGAACATATCACTAGACCTACAACTTATGAATGCATCAATATTAGCTAACCTTGGCCTACCAAGAATCACGGATGTAATCATATATTAGTTTTTGGAGTTAGTATCATAAAATAAATAGGATACTCCCATGGATATTGTAGTAATTATAAATATTCTAATATACCCTTACATATGAGAACATCTATATATTCTAATTCCAATAAAGTAGGGTTATATTGAATATTAGTTAATTTCACCTTATCCATCTTATTATTTTGAAATAATGTTTATATTTGCACATAATACAATCAAAGTGTTTGGAATTTCAATTCCATTGGTATGCACCTTTACAATTGGATTAAGGGGATCTAAGTATTTTTCAATGTTTTGTTTTGCATCATAATGCTTTCAATATTTTTGTTCAATTGCACTCTTTAGAGTTATTTTCATTTTCTTCTAGGATTTTCAATACACAACTCCTTTATTTCTTTTGGAAAAATAGGGATTTATTTTAAAGGTTGAGGCAATGGAATTTGATCCAAATATTTTCAAATTCATCTAACATGTTATAATGACATAAAAGTATTTTCTTATCTATACCTTCATCAATTTGTAATCTCTTCAAAAAGGGAGGATTTTGTAATGAAATAGATCATTGCTTAGCTATACGAATTGTAGGAATTGATTTTATTTTGTTTTCATCTATTTGTGTATGAATATATTCCTTCTAAGGAGTAATTCCTTGTTGAGGATTTTCCTCCTCTTCAAGAGATTTATCCTCTTTATATTCTTGAATGACAACAAGGGGTATTTTATTAGATAGAAATTGAGGAGATCTAACTTGGACATCATTTAAATATAGAAGAGCTAATATATAAGCTTGAAACATTTGGGCTTGGATATTATAAATTGATTGTTAAGGCACATTATTATTGGGATTAGCGAGTAGATAAGAAGGTAATTCATTTAATTGAGGAAATGAAGTACATGGTAATTGAAGGGGTTGACTTGTAGTCAATTGACGTTGGAATTATGGATGGGCACATTTTGGAGGTTTGGGTGCAGAATAATTTTGAGGTTGATATTGAGGATATTGTTGGAAATATTGAGGTTAGTGAATGTTTCTACCATAAGAACGTTGCCATCCCTTTCACGAGGATGAGTTTTGTGGCACATGTGGCCAAGTTTTCCTTAGTAGGGTGTGCTTCACTCACTTTGTGGTTGTGCATAACAAGGAATTTCTCCATTAGGATATTGTGCCATACCTATTTGACAAGGCTCCTAAGGTCTTCTATGAACAACATAACAAGGTTGTTTTGTTTGACTTGTCCCAACTTCTTTTTGGAAAATAAACATGAGTCTTGATATTAAAGGGAAGTCCTATGTAGCATGAACCTCTCCACATATAAAAGAAAATATTATTGTCAAGAGAACATTCTCATAATGAATGTTTCTTCCTACATCTAGGATAGAAATTAGAAAAAGTAACATTTTCACCTTTTTTCTTGTTTTGTACTCTTAACATATCAATTTTCTCACTATTCTTGAGGACCACATGGTTGAGGGCTCATATGGAGTTTCTACCCTATCTAATCAGCGTTTGGGATGTAAGTCAACGTATCTTCATCATCAAAGGGCAAGAACTGGAACTGGAGGAGATGGGCATCTATTTCATCACTCGATTATCGTGCCAAAGAGAAGCAATTCAAGTCTTTGGATCTCGCTAAGGAGTTCAGAGTACGAGGAGTCTAGTTCAGAGATACTATCTTGGTGCCGAGATAACCAACGGAGGAAAGGTGAAGATTGCAACAATCACCAACAACCTCATTCTTAGAATAATTTTGTTCACCATGGCACGCTTATCTAGAACATAATATGTGCATGAGGCTACCAAGTCTCAATTCTTGTATGCTATCTTATGTTTTGCCCCCACCATCTTCAACTAGTGTAGAGGCCTCTAGGCGAACATGAAGCAACAATTGACCAAGGGTAAGCGTAAACACCTGAAGCAATTTGGGTCTAGTTCTATACTGGTCACCTTCACCTTGGAGTGAGTGCCTCTCTTTTAGTATCAGTGGGCATAAGTACCACATCCTACCCCACGAGATTTGATGCTCCTGAGATGGAGCCAACTCATGCCTCGAGGAGGCATAGGTCAACATATGCATTATACACCACATTTATTCAGTTGGCTTGAATGCTAACAGCTTGTGGTAGGTTGCTATGCTTAGTGTGACACAAATTTTAGAGGGGATCAAGATTTGCCTCTACCACTAGGTGAACAGTGGACCGACCCAGGTAAAAACTTGTTTTTTGTTTTTTTCAATTTTCATGACATTTATAAAAGTGTAAGATAAGACTTAGCTTATGATAAATGTACAGACGTGGGACTGGAGAGACTATGAGATGTGTTCCCAATAATACAGTGAGCTGCCCATCTGATAGTGGGTGAAGACTACGAGCAAGGGGCTCACCCCTTAGGAAATATGGAGTGCAATCTAGAGGCAATCACTTGAGGGGTTCCAGATTATGCCACTATCAACAATGTTCCACTAGATTGGCATAGACATTCTCTCAGAGTCTTTGTGAGACTGCGTCGATTGCTAGGCCAAGTGATCAGAGCGGTCTCGTGCTACCATGAGCACCATGCAGTTTTGATAGTTTATCTACTCTTTTACACATTTTGTAGGGTTTTAAAGCCAAATGTTTGAGAACACTCTATTTTTTGACATTTTGTTGTAAACATTGAGGAAGATGCGATATATATATATGCAATTTTTATTTCTACTTATCCGTTTATAACATGATTCAATTTTTACAAATGATGTAAACGTCTATCAAGGACAAAATTTGACAATGCATCAAAATTTATTTCCAGCAATGTAACACATAGATACATATGCAATATTTATGGATTTCTTACTAAGTAATGACTGCTTAATTGTAACACAACTTGTTGTGAATCCAACTTGACAACTATATCCCTAATTCAAAGAGAAACTGCTTCTCACAAGAGTTCAAAAACTCCACTTTATTCAAAAATATTATTGGTTCTTCAAAAAAGCAAGATACCTTGTAAGTTAATGAGCTCACCATTAGGGTCATAGAGTACCCATGTTGTGGAAGAGAGGTTATGCGTGGTACAATAAGCACCATCAACAAAACCGATGTAATGACTTGATGACATACCCAAACCATGTTTGCAAAGAAAAAAAAACATGGATATGGAAGGGGTTCTTTTAGGATAGTGAGAGTCTCTTTCAACATGTGATTAACATTAGATCATCAGGGACAATCCTTAGTCTAATGATCCTCCTCACAGATGAGGCAAGGATAATTCTGCCTTCTTCGAGAATCATCATCAACAGAAGACCTAGGAGGGTTCTGTTTTGGGGCATCAACTTTGGCCTTACCTTTTGATGAGACCAAGTATTGCAGCAAGAAAGATGCAACTCGTGGAGCTACCAGATTTACTTTATCAACCTAGGGTTTGCACAAACTTCGAGGTGACACTCTTGTATACACAAGTGAAATTGATATTTCTACCTTTCGTTATTGTTCAAGTGGCAAGAGAGCACTATTGTTTTCAGGTCAGAATTCCATGGATTTAGAATAATCTTGATTACTAATCAAAGAAAGAGGAATCTACTCTAAGGGAAATCTTGCCTATTGCAATAAGGAAAATGACTTAAATACTATGCTAAAAAAACACCATTCGATAACAAACTGCTGAGAAACTATGCTTTACAAGAATGCCAAGCTAACATGTATGAAATGCTATTGTCCTAAGCATGGAAGTTCAAAACATCAAACACCACTATTGTGCATGTAAAAGACTGAATATATTTGTTGCTTCCATTTTATTATTTTTACGAAAAAACAACTGTGAACCCTAATCTCTTTTGATGATATGAGAGGAGGATTATGGATGTTGGAGTATGGTTGGGATGTTTGGGAGACCCTCAGGTATCCTTATGTTTCTTCCTACACTTTTTTGCTAAATTTTGGCCTCAAAGGAGGCCACTACAGGAAAACCTACTCGATGTACTAAAAACCTACATGATTCCCTATATTTCTACAAGATATAAAAGAGAGGATAATGATTGGTGCTAGAGGTGATTGAAGGCTTAGGGAAGGTGGCTGATAGGTGTAATGGAGTGAGAAAATTCCTAGGGTCACTCATAACTGAAAACCAAGGTTAGGAGATGGTTGGGTTTCCTCAACATGCTTGGAGGATTTTCTATGTAAAATGATGAAATTGGTGAAGTTTCTTGTTGGAAGCAAGGAATGATTATGGATGGATTAAGTTGGAAGGTGGTTTCTCGCTATGGGATATCTCTCTACTAATGAAACAGTTTCTCTACATCAAACATTGTTATTTTCCAAGAAAACATGTAAACAAGAAGAATTATAATGAGCTATAAAAACAATGTTTAATGAACTAACTCTCTATTTCATGGATGAGGAAAATTTCAAAATGAAATGGAATTATTGATGATATATATTGTAATACTAGAGATGGAAGATATGTTAGTTAATTCCTACACTTGCAAACTTATCAAATTCTGGTTCAAGTACAGTAAATCCTAAATTTGGTGAGAAAATAGAAATGTGTCTTTTTGGGGCTGTGTAGGGGTATTTTCCTCAAATCGTGATCCTTGAAGGAAGAGGCGAGGTTAAGACACCTACTAGCATATTTTTGATTCTTTTTTCCCCTTGTAGCGTGCTAGTGAAGTAGAGAACAAATGGAAATAGACTAATAAAAAATTAATCAAATCTACATTGCCTGCAATGAAGTACATCTAAGAACAATTTAATAATCAATCTATGAAACCAATCTAAGCATACATATACAATAAGAGTAGCCTTTGTTTCTAGGGTTGGGCCCTAACGAAAGAGCTTCATCCATGTGAGTTAAATCAATACTTGACCATAAAAAAACTAAATCTCATTAACAAAACAGAAAATTCCATAGCAATGTCTTCCACAAGTCTAGAGCTAAAAAATAACCATTGTTTAAAAAAAAAAATCGAATCCTAGTGAGGCTCTAGGCCTATTTCTTATAAAATAGAAGTCCCCAATGACTTTCCTTAAATCTAGGGAGGCTCGACTCCCAAACTCAAGATCAACTAAGTCTTTGACTATCACTTGCTCGACTGCCTTTGAATCTTCATCACTTGGCTACTTGTACTCTAAGTTGGTGTGATTAATGGAGGAATATTTAGATGAGGGAGGAGTGAATGAGGAGTATTTACCTCCTACAATCTCTCTTCCTTGTCCCATTTAGGCTACAAACCTTAATCTTGCCAAAATTCCTCAATTTTCTCTTTCAAACCTACATCCAATGCATATTAGTCCACTAGGCATAACATCACACTTTAACACATGTCATTAAACAAAATATAATCAGAACATGTAATAAATTGTGAGAAGAGTTGATTTGACTAAGCTAGGAGGAGAATTAAGGTCCATATAGCTACCCAATGATGAGGTTAATCATGACCCCCATATTGAAGGTGTTTCTCAGCCTCTAAGCAACTCAATCAATATCCATGTCTTTCATAGCTCTAGTGGCCTCCCTGACATCCCATGTTTATTTTGTGGTTTCCTCTTCTTATGCATAGAATCGTTCCTTCCTTTCTACCTCCTCCCACTACTTTCTCTCTTCATGTTCCTTCTCTCCTTCTAACATTCCAAAGAGAAGTGGTGGGCTGAGTCTCAAGACAATCCAATTGAGTTTGTGCCTTTGGATGGTTTGTTTGTACATGGGTGTCATGTTCAATTCTTCTTTAATCCTTTGAGGAGAATGGTACTCTCTCATTTTCAAATTATATGGCAAAGTATTCCATCTCCTTTGGAAATACTGCATGCTATCACCCCCTAATAGTCTGAAAATATCCCCAAAATCTGTAATTGCTTGCTCTGGGCCAGGAAGATACCTAGATGCAAGATGAGGATCCTTTGCAATTAAATTATATGTTCTAATGACATCCATTGGACTAGACTAATTATCTCTTATCATGAGAGGCACAGTTTTTTCCATTGCCAATATATTCTTCATTTCTATAGCCTTTGCTTCCTCATGGTCATCCATGATGCCAAACCCACCAACTGTCAATCCCCCAACTTTTGATTAGGGTCTCATACATTCATGTCTGTCAGAGCCATGTTATGCAACTAGAGCTTAGAAATCTTATCCATATACTCTAATGTACTTTTGTCACAGAGATCAACGAAATATCTATAATCTTAGTATGGCATAGTGCCTGTCTATGCAAGGGTCTTGATTTAGAACAATAGCCATTGTTCCTTAAGGTACAATACATAGGGCTTAGTTGGCATCGTGCACTGGATGGATTCCAAAGAAAGAGTGGCCATAGATAACGAATGATTCTTTATTTCTTGTATCTGTCCTTTGAACCATGCATTTTCATTATGGCGTCAATGTCCCTCTAGCTACCTAGTTTTCTACCCATCTCCTTGAGCTTTTCCTCCATGTGGCCAATGTCCTGCACTCCCTTCAACTTGGTAATGTACATCCATCTATGTGTTTTGTCTCTTTCTCCCTCAATCTCAAAGAATAATGGAATGGAAAGTATTTATGGAGAGACCCTCCCCTATCAATAAATCTATAGTAGGAGTCAAGGTTAGGTTGAGCACTAGGTTCTCTTAGTTGTGGGTCTTCTCTCCTTGTTTCTAGCTGCTTACTTCCTTCCTCATCCAATTTTTAAGTTTCCTGTAGGTTCAATAGAGTTTCTTGTAGGACTACCTCTGCTTCTTGTAGGTCCCACTCTATCTCCTGTAGGATGTCTTTTCCTTTAGATGAGGTGGATCTAGTTATAGGCCTTCTCACATAGGTGATAGGAGGCTTAGTTGAGGTTTGTGCTGAGTATCCTTCTTATTGAGTTTTTATTAGAGGATCCATCTTCTCCTGCTATTTAGGTGAGTCCTCAATAGTAATGGGAACCTTTGTTGGAGTTTGGGGTTTTCCCTGCCTTATCATGAACCTTGCTTGGAGTTTGGACTTTTCTTATTCTAAAGTATAAGGGGGTTTGCCTCTGTTGTTTTCCTACTTATTTGATACGGGTGCTGAGGGCATTGAGGGCAATTGTTGTCTCTTTCTGAGTGGGTTCTAGAGACACCCTAGGTGACTCCTCCTTGTCTTTTTCATCTTCATTTCCATTTCGATTCTCAAATTTGTATTCCCCTCTTCCTCTCCTTCGATATGCTAATCTTTCTTGTTAATTTCCTCCTTAACATCTTCCTCTATTTCTGCATCACCTTCTTTCTCTTTCTCTTCCTCTTCATCCTCATCTATATCCTATTCATCCTTCTCTGCTTCTTCTCTAACTATTTTAGACTCTTCTCTGTCTTTTTCACTCACAGTAGGGCTAATATCATATGTGAGGGCTTTGATATCCTCATTTGTCCACATGTCTCTAAAAATTTCCCATTGGATAGGAATTGTGAGGTTTCGGAAGGCATCTTTTATATAATTCTAATTAACCCATGGTGGGCAAACTATTGGTACTTTCCTTCCTACACCTTTATGCTTGTATCTATCAATGACTGCAAAAGGAAGTATGGTACACTAAGCATATGGTGAGGAGGTGTTTCTACTCCAAACCTCAATTCTTCAAGCACCCTAAAGTGATAACCATAAACCACACTATACCTACCTTCACATGATATGTATTTTATAAGGTGGTAGCTTACCTCATTCCACGGGTATGGTAGGCTTGTTCTCCTTACTCCATTCTTGTGTTCTATTTGCTTCTCTCCCAATAAAAAGAATTTCCTTTTTGTAGTTTGACTATTACCCTTGTCTTCCTTTCTCCAATGCACCCCTAGGGGAAGTGTGGTAATTCTGGTTATGAGTTTAGGGGAGAACTCTATGGAGGGGCCCCTCACCACAACAGTGACATGGGTTCTTGTTAGTGTGATGATGGAGAGAGAAAAATCTCGGGCTACTTCATCATCATACCCTCTTAATTTATCAAAATGCCCCATCCAATTATGCCTAGGGATGATTTCTACCAGAGGACAGTGTTGGTGAATCCTCATAGTATTGATGGGCTTCCTTTTATTAAATCCCCCTATGATTTTATCTCATGAACTTTGACGAGAAGAGATGTATGATACAAATTTTAATAAAGGAGGGAATGGGACTACAATACTTGTGGAACTATTTGCTTACACAACTATCAAATTCAATCAAATTGGGAGATATTTCTATTCATTTCACATGGAAAAATGGAAGGAAATGTAGAGCCAACCTCCTTATGGTGCTTGTTGTAGCCAACCTCTATGTTTCCTTCTATGAAACTGCTCACTCCCAGTCCTGTAGACTGCATGATTCTGTCATGTAGGATTCCCTATGTGATCTTATAGGAAATCCTACGCACGATCAAGATGGTTTTTTTCTCTTCCGTAGGTTTCTTGGGTACGAGAGCGACTTTTCTAGAGTGATCCTCAAGAATATTAATGCATGAGTGCATGAGGATAAACGTTTATTTCCTCTTATCGTCGAGTTCAGTGAGGTGGTGTGCTAGCACCTGAGGTATGTTTTTTTTCATTTTTGGACCATTGGTCCCCATTACCACATCATCATTCCCCTCTCCTCATAATCAACTCCCACTTTCGGCATATGTAGCTCAACTACTTATGATGTCATTCTTTCCTCTTTGACTTGACAGTTGCCACATGTGTGGGGAGTAACTTTTTTGTCCTCATTGACTGAAAGAAGTTGGCCAGGTTAACTGTCCACCTTTCACTTATAAACGAACTTCTGCACAATATTTACATATTTTAATTAAATTATGCAAATGAGAGAGTGAAGTGAGATACTTGCATACGGTGCTAATACCTTGCTGCAATTTTTTGAGGACGTGATGTGCTTGTTGTGTGTTGGTTGCATTTTATTTCTCACTCCTTGGTGATTTCCTTTATGTGCAGGTACTTGGTGTTCAAGATGAATGTGCTGCTACTACTCTTGAGCTTCTTCTACCCTTGGATCTTCATGTTCGAAGCTTGCCTCAACATATGAATTTTATTCTGTGGGATAGGTAGCTACATGATTTCCTACAGGATGTGTTGTTGTTACTTCTCCCTCAAAATTTTTAATCGTTTCCACTGCTGGGACTTGAGGATGATGACATGGATAGAGAGGAGGCCTAGAAGCATGAATAATGAGAAATACACTCAGGTGATGCCCTCCTCTGCTCTCTGTTTCATCTTTTCTCTGTGTTTTCTCTTCAAGACAGTGAATGTTTTGAAAACTGATTGTTATTTATGATGGATGCAGGGGTGATTATGGTAGAGAGTGGTATGGTAATGAATTTGTGATGTAGGGTTTTTTATTTTGGGACATGTCAAGGTCATTTCCTAGCCCTAGGGTTACTCACTTTAGGATTCTGAAGCCACTATAATTCCTACAAGATCATTTTGTTGGTTTTTAGGGGATCCTATAGGTTTATAGGGAATCGTTTAGGTTTAAACGGAATCGTGTAGAAAACATAATACCCTTGCAAATTAAGGCAATTGAGTGAAAAAAATGAAAGGAATGGTGGAATGATGAAGGATAATGAATGGGGAAATACAAATATGAGTGGAATAGGTCCCTCTTTTATTCTCCTTTACTCTCTAATTGTCCTCCAACTGACGTGGAAACAATTTTTCATGATTTTTGTTTTCTTTTTTTCCTTTTCAGTGTTTCTTTTGAAAATAGTTAGTGTGCCTCCAAGAGGTTTTCATTCTAGTTGCTTGCCCTCGACACCTCAAGAGAGGTTTTCACCTAGATATATTTTTATTTCTATTTTTCCTTTTTATTTTGGACACCATTGGGCCACTACGAGAGGTGTTCAACCTGATAGTGGGACTGAGGTGACTAATGGAGGCTTTCACCGGGGTCCCTATTTTTCATTTTTCTTTTCTCAGTGACTTACTAAGGCAAGAGCTAAAACTTGCTCCAACACCATCACTATTTTATTTATACCATCAATGAACTCTTGCCTGGACCATGTTCTCTTGTAAATATTCATTATGTGCCCATTAACATGTAAAGGAATGGCCTCCGCATCAATGGTTCTCATTTGCACTGAACCATATATCTATATCTGGAATCATACAATAAGGCCTAATCACCTTCTTGAGATTATGTATCTTTGATGTTCCTATCGTGCTAGCTATTCCTCTGAATTTGAGTTACCTCTATGTATAGGAGGGCTTGTGTTTTGAGCTCATCTAAGCCATTCAACTCGAGTAATTTCTCTTTTTTTGCATTGCTGAGATCTAGATCTAGTTGGGCTACCATCCTCAATGTGCTATACTCAAATTCAATGGACAATAGGGCCTTTTTCCTAGATACCAATTCCTAGGGTGTGAATCCAGTGGTGGTCTTCTAGGTGGTATTATAGGCTCAGGTGGCTTTAATTACTTTATCTACCTAATATCTCATGTTGTTGCTAACCACTTTAGTCACAATGCCCTCGAGCACTCTGTTGGTGACCTCCATTTGATCATTAGCTTCTGTGTGATAGGGAGTGTAGGTTCTATGCTTGATCTTATGTTGGCTTAACACGTCTTCAATCATGTTGGAGGTAAAATGCCTTGATCAAGGACCAGTTCTCTAGGGTACCGAAATTTGTGAAATACATTCTCCCTTAAGGACTCAACCACCCTCTCCTCTCTTGTTGCCTTAATTTCCTTAGTTTCAGTGCACTTACCCAGATAGTTAATGCACATAATGATATACTTTTTTTTCTTGGATGGAGCGTCAATAGTTCCAACAAAGTCCGTTCCCCACTTGTCAAATGGCTCAAAAATCATTTCAGATTGCAAAGGAATTTCATCTCGTGGATTACGCTTTCCCATCCTTTGCCACCAATCACATTTCACGCAAAATCTATGCCAAAGCATTTAGGAGTACCCAAAATCTAGAAAGATGACTATAATGTTGTGTATCTCTCCAAACGACCGACTTGTACTCCTGAAATATTTGAGGGGTATGCACCACAATCTCCATGAGAAAGTGACGTTGTAAAAGCCCAAAATGGTGGATGATATTATGTATAGGCACAACACCTCAAGAACATAGGTTTGAAAACAGTGCAATCTAGTGTATCAAACAAAAAAGAGAAATGAGACACTTCTAAGGATGGGAAGAAGAAACAAAAAAGGGGGAAAGGATAAAAATATGGTAGCCACAACACATGGGTGCAAATATCCTAGTAACCACTACAACGTTGATGGCGATACAAAGCAGAGGTTATGGAAGCTGCATTGAGAGCTAAACTGAAAGAACCGAAAGAAAGATAATAAGAAGAAGAATATCATGACCATTAATTCACACAACCAAGTTGAAAAAAACTTAGACATGGATGAGAAGATCGCCTATACATTAATTCAAAAGGATGTGAACCTCGGTATCCTTCAACAACACGAAGAGAAAGAAATGACCAAACACTTCCATGTAAAGCTACAAGTCAACAAGATGAAGATTGATGCTCTCCTTGACTCAGGATTGCAGGAAAATCTCATTGCAACAGATCTAAACAAGATGTTAGGGATCGAGTGATCATTTGAACCCATATCCATTTGGATGGGTACATAGGGATGCAAAGCTTAAGGTAAAAAATTAGTGTAAACTTACATTTGTTATGAGTGTTTATTTTATTGATGAGGTAGATATGTATGTCGTTCCCCTTAATGTATGTGGAGTTGTGTTTTGCAGTCCACACATGTACATGTGCGATGCTATATTCATCACGAGAACTAACTAGTACCATCTCATCAAGGATGAAATATAGTTCATCATCAACGTGCGTAAATAAAAGTTAAAAGTTTCAGTCATAATTGGCAAAAAAGCCAATAAATTGGTCAGTTCGAGGAAGAAGTATGTTTTATTGCTTTTAAGAGAAAATTATCCTATAGATCAGTCAATAAGAGGTAAGGCATAATTAAAGGGGTGTACTAAGAAAAATAAGACAACAATTGGGGGAGTTGTTATAGGAATACAAGGATCGTTTCCTAGATCCTAAAGGGATACATCCTAAGAGAGATGTGGAGCATGAGATCAAGCTATTTTCAGAGTCCCCATTGCCAAATATTGAGTTGTATATGAAGTATGCTATAGAAACAAGTGAGGTGAAGAAATAGTTGCAACAACAATTGGAACAGGGTGTTATTCGACTAAGTACATCACCATGTGGGTAACCCTTCATCATTGTGCCAAAGAAGAATGGGACCTCACACATGTGTATAGATTATACAACATTGAATAAAATCATGCTCAATAAGAGATACCCCATGCCCTAGATAGACGATTTGCCAAATCAGTTGCAGCAAACAAATTATTTCACTAAGCTAGACTCAAAGTCTCCATATCACTAGATTCTAGTGAAAGAAGAAGATACATGGAAGACCAACTTCAAAAACAGGCAAGGTTTGTATGAGTTGTTGGTTATGCCATTCATCCTCTATAATGCAACAACTAAATTAATGACATTAATGAGTTATGTGTTAGGCCATTTTATAGATTCATTTGTTATTGTTTATTTGGATGATAAGAATAATTAACATTTGATGCAGGTGCTAGAAATATTGAAGAAGCACGAGCTCCTAGAAAATCTTAAGTGTGAGTTTGCACAAGAGTCCTTGATGTATTTGGGATTTGTGATTGGTTGAAGAGAATTAAAGATAGATCCTTCAAATATGGTGGTCATCATGAAATGGTTGGTGACTACAAGGTCACCAACATCAAAGATTACAACTTTAGGGACTCTTATTCACATAGATCCATTCACCGATGATGCATATAGAGATGAATGTTTAGAAGATGATGGTTTAATAGGTCATGAGAGTACCAAAAAACTCATCCATGTGATATTCTATAAATGAGACATGTTTTTATTGTCATACATTTTCACATTAAATATCATGGGTAGAGATCTTAAGGCCTTTTGAACAATGATATATTTTTTAAAAACTTGAGAGACTCCTCTAATCATATTGGTTTCTTCATAAATTCTGATAAATTATTCTTCCACACATTATTCTCTATGTATTTTTAAGATTTCAAAACTCATTTTTAAGGTTTGAAGTTTTGCCTTTATAACTCTATCATCTCCTTCATGACTTTGATTGAGATTGACCCATACTTCATTAGCAGACTTTTAGTACATAATTTTTATGATTTCAGACTCACTAAGCACAAAGAGAATGAAATTCTTGGTTTTAGCATTATTTTCATAGAGGCTTTTTCTATCAACATTAGTGCTAGGGACATTAGGGACATCATAATCTACTAAAATAGAACTGTAAACATCTACTCTCGAGGACATAAGATAAGCTTCCAGCTCAACTTTCCATAAGGCATAGTTTGTACCATGAAAGAGTGGTATCTTGCTTGGGTAGGTACCTTGACTCTCTTGACAAGACATATTCTTCATGAATCTACCTTTGAGTGGTTAGAATCTTCACGAAGGAACTTTTTTCTAATAACAATTATTATAATAAGGAATTACTCACACTCTTGGTGAATCATTAATAGTCGAATTCATAAAACATTAACTGCAAACCTTCAATTATTTTCAATATTGTTAGTTATTTGAGAGAGCATTCATACTACAATAAACATGAATAGAAATATAAGATATTCAAATACGGTAACTAAACAACATACACACTAATATGCTTTTTTATTATGATGTAATTTCAGCACCCACTTAATTACATGAATTTTTTCACAGGAGGCCCCAATACCCTTCAAATAGAAAGATACAACTTTCCAAGAGGCACCATCCTCTTATGAATATAGGAAACTACCTTCTCTAGCTATTGTTCTTCCTTTCATACAATTTTCAATTTGAAAATAGAGGATAATACATTTAGACAAAAACATATATATTGTATAATGCAGTACCAAGTCCTTCCATTCAGCTCTACAACTCTCCTTTGAAGGCTAATCCTTGTTGCTCAACTACCTCTACTCACCATCATATTCTTCATCCTATCTCTCTTACACACTCACAATGTTGAACAATTAAGATCACACAAATTCTACTTTCACTTCCTTTGTTTAATTACTCACCAAATGGTTGTTCCTCTGTAGCACTAGCAATGCATGGCTTGCCATAATATACTCAGACATGGGAGAAGAGTTAATGCAAAGAAAGGGTTGTGGATTGTTTTATATGTTGAGAATTAAGTCTGATTCAAACTATTGAATCAAGTAGCTCCTCCATTAATAACTAAATGTACTCACAACATGGCTCTTCTTTTTTTCTCTTCAAGGCGCATAGGAGAAGAGGAGAATAATATGACAAACACTCATTTTCATTTAATTCATGATAGTCTTCAATGAAGCTTAGGGATGACCAAGAGTGTTTCACAATGGGCTACATTAAATTGCTCTTGTGCATAGTGGTCCTTCACTACCTTGAATGAGTGCTCTGAGCAATTGTATTTACTTCCATTCTTAATTCCCATATGTCAAGTCATTTGTCCTAATCCTAAAGGCTTTCCCTGAGCACTACTATCAATTCTGTGGACTTCGCCCTTTAGCTCCTTTTACTAGGAGCCTTAGTTTTTTACGGGCATGGGACCATATGTTGTGAGCACTCGCTAGGCCTTTCAGTAACAAGCCCCTAAATTTTAACCCCTTCATCATCCAAGTTACTCTCTTAATGCATCTCCATCATTGGTATCATTTCTACGAGAAATGAAAAAGCTTTGACACTAAGCTCAGAGCTCCTAAGCCCAACACTTTTCTCTTGACACTTCTTTAAACACATAAAGAAATTATTTCAAGCTCCTCTTATAGAGATTATATGTCACTTTGGGGTCTATGATGTTATCACTAGCAATTAAGAGAAAGTGAGAGAATGAGATGTTTGTCTTTTCTCTTACTTCCTATTACATTCACTTTGCTCATGATTAACAAAGTTTCTCACTCTTGGGAGTAGGCTTAGCAATCCCATGGGGTCCTCTTTGTGCCGATATTTCGTGCATCTAATCTCAATGATAGTATGGTTGACAATCTAATGCCAACTTTCCAAGTGCCACCAAAGTTTCAGACAATATCAATTGTCCAACATGGCTAGGATAGCTAGAAAGGATATGCAAATAAGAAGATAATGTATAAAGAATAAAAAGTGGGACAACATTTATAGATGCAATTAAAACCAAAAAAGAGTGCATTTAGATTAGGAACTTGTGCTAAGTTGGTGCCAATGTTTTGTCCACAATTAGAGATATTAAATGGAATTGCCTTGGTGGCCTACCTCCTTGTGCTACCAAGCCATATAAAAGTGAATATTGTTTTACATGTCTCTTTATTGAAAATGTACGTTCATGATAGTTCTAGCCTCATTGATTAAAACATTCTACAAGTGGTATGAAGAGGAGAGTTGTAGGTTGAACCACTACAAGTATTAGATCATAGAGAAATTATCCTGGAGTCATTACCTACATTAAACTACAATGGAAGCACTTCTACTAGGAAGAGGCCACATGAGGGATGGAGGGTAAAATACTTACTCTTAAAACTAAGATAAATATATTAATGTCCCTAAAAGGTACTCTCCAAGTGAGTATAGTAGAGATGTTGCAATGTAATGTTTATTTTGACTAAGCCAAATTACATAAAAGTAAAGTAAAAATAACCCTATAAAAATAAAATAATAATCAACAATGACCCATGGTATTGAGATGTCATGGTATTCCTATGGAATATAATCTATTTAAAAGTATAATTTAAACAAACTTTCTGTTTAGATTACAAGAAATTCCATCGCTTTGAGTGGGTGATAGCTCCATCATTAAGATTGATCTAGGTTGATTTAATTTGCCCCTTTAAATAAACTATATTCCATATAAATATCATAGGTATTTAGTACCTTCAGACATTGTTATCTTTATTATTATTATTTTTATTTTATTTTGACCTAATTTAATACTTTACATTACATCACATTACTCTTGTTATTTAACTGATTTATTTGTTTATTTTTTAATGTAATTTAGAGGCAAAAATATCAAACATTACATATCTATTGTGCTCAAATGAAGATCTCTCTCCATACCATTATTAATAACATAATATATTATTATTATCAATAATTATTACATTTATTCATATTCATTTTATAGTTTAATAACTTATTAAAAAAATTGATTTTTATAATTCAATAATTTTTTATTCATAATCGAAGTAAATTATAAATTTTCATAAATAATAAGATATGAGATTTAAATAAACAAATTCAAGTTAATCCTATTCATTATTTAATAGTTAATTTCATAATTATAATTAAAAAATTAACCTATTCATATAATTCTAATCAGATAATTATTCTGATGAGATAATATAGTGTGCCTCCAACAGGTTTTCATTCTGGTTGCTTGCCCTTGGCGCCTCAAGAGAGGTTTTCACCTAGATATATTTTTATTTCTCTTTTTCCCTTTTGTTTTGGACACAATTGTGCTGCCACCAGAGGTATTCAACCTGATAATGGGACTTAGGTCCCTAATGGACGCTTTCACCTCAATCCTTATTTTTCATTTTTCTTTTCTCACTCACTTGCTGAGGGAGGAGCTAAAACTTGTTCCACCACGATCACTATTTTATTGATACCATCAATTAACTCTTTCCTTGAAAATGGTCTCTTGTAAATATTCGTTACGTGCCCAATAACAAGTAAAGGGATGGTCTCTACATCTATGGTTCTGATTTGCACTAAACCATTATCATGACATCTCTCTATGCCATAAGGCACTAACCATATTTTCCTTAGATTTCCCTTAAAGTATTTATATCTAGAATCATATAATAACGCCTAATGACCTTCTTCAAATCACTTATCTTTGATGTTCCTATCATGCTAGATATTTCTCTAAATTTGAGTTACCTCTATGTATAGCAAGGCCTGCGTTTTGAGCTCATCTAAGCCATTCAACTGGAGTAATCTCTCTTTCTTGCATTGTTGAGATCTAGATCTAGTTGGGCTGCCATCCTCAATGTGATATACTCAAATCCAATGGACAATAGAGCCTTTTTCCTATAGACCAAATCCTATGGTGTCAATCCAGTGGTGGTCTTCTAGGTGGTCTTATATACCCAGTATTTCATGTTGTTGCTAACAACTTTGGTCACAATGCCCTCCAGCACTTTGTTGGTGACCTTAGTTTGCTCATTAGCTTTTGGGCGATAGGGAGTGTAGGTTCTATGCTTGACCTTATGCTCACTTAAGAGGTCTTCAATCATGTTGGAGGTAAAATTCCTTGATCATTAACCAGTTCTCTAGGGTACCCAAATTTGTGAAATGCATTCTCCTTTAAGAACTCAACCACCCTCTCCTCTGTTGCTGCCTTAATTTCCTTAGTTTCAGTGCACTTACCCAGATAGTTAATGCACATAATGATATACTTTCTTTTCTTGGGTTGAGTGTCAATAAGTTCCAACAAAGTCCGTAACCCACTTGTCAAATGGCTCAAAAAACATTTTAGGTTGCAACGGAATTTCATCTCTTGGAGTACACTTTCCCGTCCTTTGGCACCAATCACATTTGAGGCAAAATCTATGCCAAAGCACTTAGGAGTACTCACAATTCAGAAAGATGACTATAATGTTGTGTATCTCTCTAAGGGACCAAGTTTTACTCCTCAAGTATTTGACGAGTATGCACCACAATGTCCATGACCAAGTGATTTTGTTCAAGCCCAAAATGTTGGATGATACTTATGTATAGGCACAACACCTCGGTGAAAGAGCGCAATCTAGTGGATCAAAGACAAAAGAGAAACAAGATGCTTATAAGCATGGGAAGAAGAAACAAAAACTCAGAAAGGATAAAAATATGGTAGCCATAGCACCTAAGTGCAAAAATCCTAGTAACCACTACAAAGTTGATGGCGATATAGAGCAGAGGTTTTGGAATTTGCATTGAGAGCTAAATTCGAAGAACAAAAAGAAAGATAATAAGAAGAAGAATATCATGACCATTAATTCACACAACCAAGTTGAAAAAAGCTTAGACATGGATGAGAAGATCGCCTATACATTAGTTCAGAAGGAGGTGAATCTGGGTATCCTTCAACAACACGAAGAGAAAGAAACGACCAAACTCTTCCATGTAAAGATACATGTAAACGATATGAAGATTGATACTCTGTTTCACTCAGGATTGCAGGAAAATATCATTGCAGCAGATCTAGACATGATGTTAGGGATGGAGTGATCATCCGAACCCATATCCATTGGGATGGGTACATAAGGATGCAAAGCTTAAGGTAAAAAAATAGTGTAAACTTACATTTGTTATCAGTGTTTATTTTGTTGATGAGGTAGATCTATATGTGGTTCCCCTTGATGTATGTGGATTTGTGTTTTACACTCCACACATCTACATGTGTGATGCTATATTCATGACGAGAGTTAACTAGTACCATCTCATCAAGGATGAAATATCGTTCATCATCAACGTGCATAAATAAAAGAAAAAAAATTCACATGTAAGTGGCTACTAAGCCAATAAATTGATTATATCGAGCAAGAAGTATGTTTTATTGCCTTTAAGAGAAAATTAGTCTATAGATGAGTCAATAAGAAGTAAGGCATCCTTAGAGGGGTGTACTAAGAAAAAGAAAACAACAATTGGGGGAGCTGTTATAGGAATACAAGGATGTGTTTGTAGAGCCTAAAGGGATACATCCTGAGAGAGAAGTGGAGCATGAGATCTAGCTATTTTCAGACTCCACATTGCCAAACATTGGGTTGTACATGAAGCATGCTATAGCAATAAGTGAGCTAAAGAAATAGTTGTAACAATTGTTGGAACAAGGTGTGTGGGTCACCCATCATCATTGTGCCAAAGAAGTATGGGACCTCACACATGTGTATAGATTATAGGGCATTGAATAAAATCATGCTCAATATGAGAAACCCCATGCCCTAGATAGACGATTTGCTAGATAAATTGCAACAAACAAATTATTTCACTAAGCTAGACTCAAAGTCTCGATATCATTAGATTCTAGTCAAAGAAGAAGATACATGGAAGACCAGCTTCAAAAAGAGGCAAGGTTTGTATGAGTTGTTAGTTATGCCATTCATCCTCTATAATGCAATAACTAAATTTATGACATTAATGAATGATGTATTATGCCATTTTATAGATTCATTTGTTATTTTTTATTTGGATGATATAATAGTATATATTCCTAGATGGGAGGACAATAATTAATAGTTGATGCAAGTGCTGGAATCATTGAAGAAGCACGAGCTGCTAGACAATCTCAAGAAGTGTGAGTTTGCGCAAGATTCCTTGATGTATTTGGGATTTGTGATTGGTGGATGATAATTGAAGACAAATCCTTCAAATATAGAGGTAATCATGAAATGGTTGGTGACTACAAATGTTACTAAGATTATGAGTTTCATTGGAGGGCCACAACACTTGGGGAGATTCATAGCATTGTTTTAAGCACTATCAACATCTCTCCATGCCATAAAAATAAGTGGCAAGAGTTTCTAGCAGGGAAAAGGGTACTGGAAGGGTTTTGATGAGTTAAAGAAGAAGATATGTGAAGCACTATTTCTGGAATTACCAAACTTGCAATGGCCCTTTGAACTCGATACATATTTGACTAGTTATGTTATGGGAGTTTTATTGATGCAAGTAGGAAGGCCTCTTTTCTACCATTCTGAATTATTTCATAGAGGAGTTCTTAACTACCCTACCTATGAGAAGGAGCTCTATGCCATGGTGCAAGGTGTGTAGAAGTGGAAGAACTATCTAATAGGAAAGGATATAATAATCCACACACGTCAGGTAACTTTAGGCCCATAATAAGCTACAACAGACAAGGCACTACAAGTGGAAGGGGTTTTTGTAGCAATTTAATTTGGTGATTAAGTATAAGAAGGGTAACACAAACAAGTTGTCCAACATGTTTTCAAGGCCACGAACATCAAATATTACAGCTTTAGTGACTCTTATGCACATGGATCCATTCACCGATGATGCATACACAGAGGAATATTTAGAAGATGATGGTTTAATAGGTCATGAGAGTACCAAATAACTCATCCATGTGATATTCTATAAATGAGACATGTTTTTAATTTCATACACTTTCGAATTAAATCTCATGGGTAGAGATCTCAAGACCTTTTTAACAATGATATATTTTTTCAAAACTTCACACACTCCTCTAATCATATTGGTTACTTCATCAATTCTAAGAAATTATTCTTCCACGCTTTCTTCTGTATGTATTTTTAATATTTCAAAACTCATTTTTAAGGTTTGATGTTTTTCCTTTCTAACTCTATCATCTCCTTCATGACTTTGATTGAGATTGACCCATACTTCATTAGCAGACTTCCAGTACATAATTTTTATGACTTAAGACTCACTAGCACAAAGAGAATGAATGTCTTCATTTTATCAATATTTCCGTATAGGTTTTACCATCAACGTTAGTGCGAGGGACATTAGGGACATCATAATATACTAGAATAGAACTGTAAACATCTACTCTTAGGGACATAAGATAAGCTTCCAACTCAACTTTCAATAAGGCATAGTTTGTACCATGAAAGAGTGGTATCTTGCTTGGGTAGGTACCTTGACTCTCTTGCCTAGACATATTCTTGGTGAATCTACCTTTGAGTGGTTAGAATGTTCGTGAAGGAACTTTTCTCTAATAACAATTATTGTAATAAGGAATTACTCACAGGAGGGGTGAATCATTAATAGTTGTATTCATAAAACATTAATTGCAAACCTTCAATTATTTTCACTATTGTTAGTTATTTGACAGAGCATTCATACTACGATAAATATGAATTGAAATATAAGACATTCAAATACGTGAACTGAACAACATACACACAAAATGACAGAGGTATTTTGATGTAAAAATGAGTGTGAGAAAGACACTAATATGGTTTTTATTATGATGTAATTTAAGCACCCACTTAATTGCATGAATTTTTTTGTGAGCACCCATTCACACGAGGCCCCAATACCCTTCAAATAGAAAGATAGAACTTTCCAAGAGGCCCCAACCTCTTATGAATGCAGGAAACTACCTTCTCTAGCCATTGTTATTCCTTTCATACAATTTTCAAATTGAAAATAGAGGATAATACATTAGACAAAAACATAAATATTGTATAATGCAGTACCAAGTCCTTTCATTCAACTCGTTGAAGCCTGATCCTTGTTGCTCAAGTACCTCTACTCACCACCATATTGTTCACCATATCTCTCTTACACACTCACAATGCATGGCTTGCCATACTATACTCAGACATGGGAGAAGAGTTAATGCAAAGAAAGGGTTGTGGATTGTTTTATATGTAGAGAATTATGTGAGATTCAAGCTATTGAGTCAAATAGCTCCTCCATCAATAACTACATGTACTCACAACATGGTTCTTCCTTTTTTCTCTTCAAGGGGAATAGGAGAATAGGAGAATAATACCACAAACACTTATTTTCATTTAACTCATGATAGCCTTCAAGGAAGCTCAGGGGTGACCAACAATGAAGCTCAGCGGTGACCAAGAGTATTTCACAATGGGGTACATTAAATTGCTCCTGTGCGTCTTGGTCCTTCACTACATTGAATGAGTGCTCTGAGGAGTTGTATTTACTTCCATTATTAATTCCCATATGTCAAGTCATTTATCTAAATCCTAAAGGCTTTCCATTACCACCACTATCAATTATGTGGATTTAGCCCTTCAACTAGCCTTAGATGTTTTAAGGTAATGGGACTAGATGTTGTCAGCACTAGCTAGGCCTTTGGGTGCCAAGCCCCTAAATTTTAACCCCTTCATGGGCAAAGTTACTCTCTTAATGCATCTCCACCATTGATATCATTTCTACGAGAAATGAAAATAGCTTGGCACTAAGGTCGAGCTCCCAAGCCCAACACTTTTATCTTGAAAATGCTTTAAACTCGATAAAGAAATTATTTCAAGCTCCTATTAGAGGGATTATATGTTAGTTGGGGTCTACGATGTTATCATTGGAAATTAAGAGATGGTGAGAGGATGAGATGCTTGGCTGATGTGTCTTTTCCCTTACATCCTAGCACATTCAATTTGCACACAATTAACAAACTTTCTCGCTCTTCAAAGTAGGCTTAGCAATCCCATCAGGTCCTCCTTGTGCATTTTCTGTCATAGTCCTCATATTATGGCTTAAGTGCTGATATTTGTTGCATCTCATCTCAATGATAGTATGGGTGACATGAAATGCCAACGTTCCAAGTGCCACCAAAGTTTTAAACAAGATCAATTGTCAAACATCCCTAGGATAGCTAGAAAGGATATGCAAATAACAAGATAATGTATAAAGAATAAAAAGTGGGAGAACATGTATACATGCAAGCAAAAAAAGAAAAGAGTGCATTTAGATTAGGAACTTGTGCTAAGTTGGTGCCAAGATTTTGTCGAAAATTAGAGATATTAAATGGAGTTGCCTTGGTGGCCTACCTCCTTGTGCTACCAAACCATATGAAAGTGAATATTGTTTTACATGTCTCTTTTTTGAAAATGTATTTCCATTATAGTTTTCACCTCATTGATTAAAATTTCGTGCAAGTGGAACCAAGAGGAGAGTTTAGGTTGAATATCTTTCTTTCCTAATAACTATTCCATATGGTATATTATTGTTCATAAAAAAATTCTTTTTCTTTATTTCATAACAACCATTCCATATGATATATTCTTGTTTCATATGGACTTCTTAAAGCTTTTGGAGTTCATGGTTTCAAATGGACAGATTTCGAGTATTTTGTCAATATAGGTGTGGTTTGTCTGTCTCTTCAGATATCTCAAATATGATGCGGTTTGTCTTTATACAAAGGGGATGATGGGTAACCTTCTTATGTTCTGACATTTTTGTTGCTTCTGAATAATCTAATACAGCTCCGGAGTGCCTGGTACTGTCGCATATCTCAAGGAAGTAAAAGACACTTTCAAAGATAATAAAGAGAAATATGATGACTTCATTGAGGTCATGAAAGATTTCAAAGCCGGAAGGTCTGTACTTCTTTTATCTAAATATTGGCATTATCCATCAATACTTGTTATTTTCTTTGGTCTCCATTAACTACAAATCTTAATATTGATGACAATTTTTTTGGCTACTCTGCAGACTTGATAAGGTTGATGTTGTAACTCTAGTAAAAAATTTATTTAAAGGCCATAATTCCCATATTTTGGGTTTTAATATCTTTCTGCCTAAAGGTTATGAAATTATATTTCCTTCACGGAAAGTTGACTTTAGGGGAGTAACCAGTTATGTTAATAAGATCAAGGTAATGTAGATGACCAATTATGTTAATAAAATCGAGATAATGCAGATGAGGATGTATTAGTTCTTTGATATTTGAAAGCTATTTTATATTTACAACCCAATTTATTGTAACTAGATGTGTTTTTGAAATGTTGAACTCCTATAGGAGTATTTGTTATAATATTCTTGTTTTGACATTCTTGTTTTGGTTTATTGTTTGGTTTCAAAGAGATGAACAAGTATGCTAGAGCTTTTTAAATATACTAAGCATGTGTAAATCTGGGAACAAATCAATAGATGAAGTATATAAAGAGGTATTTTCTAGTGTTTTGCAAATATGAGAACATAAATGTTAATTTCTTCTAATTCTTTTAAGCTATGTTATTCTATAAGGAATTTAATTCTATTTGTCTCTATGCAGGTGGAAGTGGAAACACTATTTTATGATCATCAAGATTTATTAGAACAATTTAAGCTTTTTCCACCAAACTAGATAGGCTGAAACACTATTTTATGATCATCAAGATTTACTACAAGAATTTATACTTTTTCTACTAGATGAGAGATTTATTAGAAGAATTTTCACTTTTATTACCAAATGAGATAGGTGGAAATACTATTTTATGATCACCAAGATTTACTAGAAGAATTTATACCTTTTCTACTAGATGAGATAGCTCCAACTCCCATTTCCAATGTGCATTCTAGTAATTTCTATTGGGTATTTACAAAAAAAATTGTGGTGAAGGCCTCTTATCTAATCACTATGCTATATGTTAAAAGAATCAGTGACTATGATTTATCAATGTAGTTATAAAAATTACAAAACTTAGACAACCCATTGAAAGTTTCTTCCATTTTATATTAACATATAGTTATGAATGATGTCATATTATTGATTGCAAATTCCTAAAGCTATGCTCATTTGCCAATAAACATTTTATTATTTAGTCAAACTGGGTCAATATATTATAGACTCAATTCTATTCCATGTGAAAAGATTAGTAATCTTTTTAGTGCTTTTAAAAATAACCATGGTCAATTTCACAATTAGAGTTATTTTTAAGAAAAAAATCAATAGTAATTTGTAGCAAAAGTTGAATTCAACAAAATAAGGGAGTGAAATGAAAATTGTTTGCCCTTCCTTATATTGTTGCTTGCAATATAGAATTTTAGTTTGTTTTTTTTGTTGTTGCTTTCAAGCATATCCATGTTGAAATCTCTACAATGAATATTGTTAAATATAAGGGTATATTACATAATGTTAGCATCTTAGTTTGTTTGTTTTTTAATGCTTTGAAGCATAACCATGTTGAAATCTCTACAATGAATATTGTTAAATTTGAGGGTGTATTACAAGATGTGGAACCAAATTTGTAATACACCCTCAAATTTAACAATATTCATTGTAGAAATTTCAACATGGATATGGTTCAAAGCATTAGAAAAACAAACAAACTAAAATGCTAACATTATGTAATATACCTTTATATATAACAATATTCATTGTAGAGATTTCAACATGGATATGCTTCAAAGCAATAACAAAACAAACAAACTAAAATGCTATATTGGAAGCAGCAATATAAGGAAGAGCAAACAATTTTCATTTCACTGCCTTATTTTGTTGAATTCAACTTTTGCTACAAATTACTATTAATTTCTGTCTTCTCAAAAATAACTCTAATTGTGAAATTGACCATGGTTATTTTTAAAAGCACGAAAAATATTACTAATATTTTCACATGGAATAGAATTGAGTCTGTAATATATTGACCCACTTTTACTAAATAATAAAATGTTTATTGGTAAAATGAGTAGAGCTTTAGGAATTTGCAATCAATAATATGACATCATTCATAACTATATGTTAATATAAAATGGAAGAAACTTTCAATGGGTTTTCTATGTTTGTACTTTTTACAACTACATTGATAAAGCATAGTCACTGATTCTTTTAACATATAGCATAATGATTAGATAAGAGGCCTTCACCACAATTTCTGTGTAAATCCCTAATAGAAGTGACTAGAAATACACATTGGAAATGGGAGTTGGAGCTGTCTCATCTAGTAGAAAAGGTATAACTTCTTCTAGTAAATCTTGGTGATCATAAAATAGTATTTCCACCTATCTCATTTGGTAGTAAAAATGCAAATTCTTCTAATAAATCTCTCATCTAGTAGAAGAAGTATAAATTCTTCTAGTAAATCTTGATGATCATAAAATAGTGTTTCAGCCTGTGTAGTTTTGTGGAAAAAAGCTTAAATTCTTCTAATAAATCTTGATGATCATAAAATAGTGTTTCCACCTGCATAGAGACAAATAGAATTAAATTCCTTATAGAATAACATAGCTTAAAAGAATTAGAAGAAATTAACATTTATGTTCTCATATTTGCAAAACACTACAAAGTACCTCTTTGTATACTTCATCTATTAATTTTTCCCAGATTTACACATGTTTAGTATATTTAAAAAGTTCAAGTGTACTTGTTCATCTCTTTGAAACCTTGTATGAAAACAATAGACCAAAACAAGAATGTCAAAACAAGAATATTATAACAAATACTCCTATACTAGTTCAACATTTCTAAAAGACATCTAGTTACAATAAATTGGGCTGTAAATATAAAATAGCTTTCAAATATGAAAGAACTAATACATCCTCATCTGCATTTTCTCGATTTTATTAACATAATTGCTCATCTACATTACCTTGATCTTATTAACATAACTGGTTACTCAGCTAAAGTCAACTTGCCCTGAAGGAAATATAATTTCATAACCTTTAGGAAGAAAGATATTAAAATCCAAAATAAGGGAATTATGGCCTTTAAATAAATTTTTTACTCGAGTTACAACATCAACCGTATGAATTTTGTAGAGTTGCAAGAAAAATCGTAGTCAATATTAAGATTTGCAGTTAATGGAGACTAAAGAAAACAAGGGAGCCACTGCCGTGGCGGTAGTCCCTGCCGGGGTCTGCGACAACAACAATACAAACTCTCGAGAATAAGAAAGTATACGCTGATGGAGCTAGATTGTTAAAGGCCTCTTGAACATGAAAATCATTTCGCAGAGTTTATAAAAACACAACTCTATGTAGTTGTTTGCAAGGGATGACGAACACTCGGATATTTATATCTCGGATGGATATAAAAAGGGGTTTAAGCTAAGAGCTGCCAAATTACAATGTGACTCGGTATTTTGAAGCAAAACCTTCCACTCCCACCAAAGGCTTTATTCCATAAGAAGCTCCACAAGTAGTATTCATCACCAAAACTTATGCGTTGCCTCATCATGTCTATGACATATTGGTTGGCTTTTCACGGGTTGTTGACCAGCAGATAGCTACTTGGCAATAATTCTAGAGAGTGAGGGCATGTAAGCTACTTTGCCTCCACTCCCGCTTAGGTAGGTCACCTAGCTACAATGCATGTAACATATAAGAAGTAACATATAAGAAGGCTAAGACTTTTCACTTGCACTGTTAGGTGGCCTTGGTTACCAAGACCAAACAGTTTTGTTGTGAATGATCTATATGCATTGCTGGGCCTAGCTTTCCAGTGATCATTAAGGTAGTGGAATAATTTGTACGGTACATTCGGGCATGCAACAATTGCTTCACAGGTTTTGCAATTTATATTCATTTACTATATTTGAGCATGCCAAGTCCATGGGTTTTCTGTAGTGAAATATATAGACAAAGTATATACATTCCCATTATCGTGATGGGCCAATATGAACAGACAACTTACTCCTTCATTTGCCTGAACACATGTCGAGCACTTGCCTTCCAACGACAAAACAAAGGATTTGTTTATCTCTGAAAAAGGAGCTCTAAATGCATGAGTGATCAACTATTCCACTTTCATGTGGCAACTAAATGTCTATATTCTTCTCAAATGCAATAACATGAATAACATGCCTGATACATTATTCCTGAACTGGGCTTTTTCTTTGTAGAACAAAAATATTGTTTGCAGGCTCTCATCCTTGGAAATCATTCGAAAGGATAGAAGATGAAATTCTCGCTTAATTTACTTTTCTTCATTTGTGATAACAGTGAAATAGAGTTACCAATGTATTTGGTGGTGAAATCCATCTCTCTATCGATACTCACCTCTGGACGCTCTTCAGTTTTCACTTCGAGTGACCAAATTCAATTTCTCCATTAGTAAAGTATTTTTCTTATACTCCCCATAGAATTATTTTGCCTATGTCTGTTTATTCTCAATATGATTATTTAGTGAGATTAATCGGGCATATTAAAAATGTAGTTCTTTGTACTTATACAGAAATGGTTTTGCAAGGAGCATTGCCATCGCGAGGGAGTCGGTGCCATTCATTCTATGAAAAATGGTATTTCACTGATTTTGTTTTATCAGTTTATCCAAAATGACTACATAACAGTGGCTTTGGAAAGAAAACCAATAGATGGTATGGTTAATTAAAAGCTTTAAACCCAACGATTATATACTCTGGGTCTACTCAATTGGCAGGAAACCAACTTAGGAAAAAAAAAAATACAGAGCATGAGAGCATGAGTGTTAATTTACCTGACCTTCATTGAATAAGTGAAAACTTTTGCCTTTAGGCCTATAAAGTATAAAAATATAACATGCAGAACCCACTTTGTTTCTGAAAACTGAAAAACATAAAAATAAATAAAGAAATATCGCTGAGGCTAGAGAACATGCCTCTCAGTTACCCCTCAGTAAATAGAATGTGACAATGCCCATCAACTATTTGGCTTCTTTGTGGTCTGCTATTTATTCTTTACAAATAATAAATTAGTAAACACAGAGAACAAACCCTCTAATATTATGAGTAGACAATTATGATGCTAAGTAGGAATTGTTGTTATGCATGCATCAATTTAATCATAAAACAAATAGTTTCGGTTTAAAACTAAGTGGGAAAATCCTCTCAGGTGATAAGGCCCAAGGCCAAATTCCATAAGAACGTCGACAAACTTATTGCAGAGCCAAGAAAAGAACTATTGAGTACATATAGAAAATGATATAGAGAAGGCAATGTTGTCAAAAACTCCTTTTAAAAACATGTCGAAACAATTGTGAATGTTGTATTAGAAAAAATCTAAGGAGCTGCCATATACATATAAACTTTACAGTCAATATAGAAGTAAAATGGTCCAAAAACCTCTTGGATAATAAGTATACATGTCAACTGTCTAGATATTCAATTATACACTTAGACTAACAGAGGTTTTGCATAACTCAATGTAAAAAAACCCCTTCGAAACGCAAGCCAATACTATCAATCGACTTGAAATGTCATAGGTCCTGACATAAAACAACAATAAGATATCATGGAAATTTGCAAGTATGAACAACCATAGAATAAATTATTAAACTCTAAATTGATGGGACTACTCAAAACAGGTCGCTCTAAATTGCTGGGACTACTCAAAACAAGTCGAAAGTAGCACCGGGAGGAAACAAGCACTTTGTATAAATTAATCCTACCCTAAAATAATCTGCTGCCAATCCATCGAAACAATCTAAACAACCAAGTAATGAAGGGCCAAACTAAAGCAACGGAGATCGTCAAGCACTGATGCTGAGATCCTGGAAACAACGATCTATCTTTAAAATCATTGAAAGTAAACTGGGGCACTATTTTGCATTCCTATCTCTAAAACTTTTATGAGGATGGAAAGTTGGAAACTTCATATATATATTATGAAAACAAAATTGTTGCCATCTTTATAATCACTCAATGATATCACGAGAAACCATGCAATAATGTGCATACGATACTCCATTCAAGCTCTATTTTGGAATTGAGAAATGCTTCCAACACTCGACCGTGTAAATGCAAAGCACCTCTTATATAAGCTTGCATCCTGCACGGAATGAATGCATGTATTGCTCTTCTCCATATTTTATGGAGAAAAAAACCAAACGCAAAAGAGTTTCAGTTAGAAAAATCCAATGCTACAGAAATAGATATGATATATAACCATTTAAATCCAATGCTCCATAAATATATTTGATATATAGCTATTTAAATCCAATGCTCCATAAATAAATATATATCTAGACGTGATATATAGGCATTTAAGTCCAAGGCTCCAGAAATAAATATGATATATAACCGTTTAAATCCAGTGCTCCAGAAATGATATATAGCCATACGGATACATATCTACATGCAATAACAAACCCTTGATACAAATTTTAAATACAATTGTTCTAAGTAGAAACTCTTAATAACTTTCAACCGTTCATTCCCTTGCCTGGAATATTGCAAGAATGACTCTTTCATTGCCTCTTTCCTTTTCTCTGTACATATAAACCATTCATTCCCTTGCCTGGAATATTGCAAGAATGACTCTTTCATTGCCTCTTTCCTTTTCTCTGTACATATAATTCATTGATTTAAAGAAAATAGAATTATTTAATAGATTCAAAGACAATAGAATCAATCAACTATATCTAATATTAATTTATGTTAATATTCATTGATTTAAAGAAGATAGAGTTATTTAATAGATTCAAAGAAAATAGAATCAATTAACTATATATAATATTAATTTATGTTATGAGGTATGTATTAATAAGGTTTTGATGATTAATGAGTAAGTTTTTTTTATTTTAGTATTTAGTATGTATTAATAAGGTTTTGATGATTAAGTTTTTTTTATTTTGGTATTTATGTGGCAATTCTCGCTATTGAAACAAGAATTTAGTTATTTAATTTCAATTCTTGCCCTGCAACTATTTAATTTCTAATAATTATTATATTTTATGCAATTTTATGCAAATTGATCCACGAAAACATTATGCAACCATGCAACTATTTAATTTCTAATAATTTTAATCTCTAATAATTATTATATTAACGAAAACATTATGCAGCCATGCAACTATTTAATTTCTAATAATTTTTAATCTCTAATAATTTTTTTATTTTATGCAAATTGATCCACAAAAACATTATGCACATAATATCCATAATCTCCCTCTCTATTATGCTGCACATAATATCCATAGTCTCCCTTTCTATTACAATTCAATGGACATAGGGATACAATTCAATGGACATAATCCCTATAGGCTCCATGAATTTGGTTTGAAAGTGACGAAGTATTTAATTTCACTTCTTACCATGTAATTAAATTATTTAATTATTTGGTAATTGTTTTTTTATTTTATGTAAATTGACCCACTACAACTTTATTGTATTTTATGCCAATTGACCCACTACAACTTTATGCACATAATCTCCATAATTTCCACTTCCATTACAATTCATGGTTTGATGATTGAAATCCCTTGCCAGAACTTGAGGTCTATGTATTCAACTAACAGGACGAATGCAAGGAATGGGAGGCATGTCACAACAAGAATAAAAAATCACAAAATCACATTTAAGAAGATTTAGGATGAACTGGATTGATGAATGCATTCTAAAAATCTTCATGGCTGGAACCTTTCTGAATTGAGAGGACACTGGTCTATGTATTCAACTAACCGGAGGAATGCAAGGCTTGTCACAACAAAAATAAAAAATCACATTTAAGAAGATTTAGGATGAACTGGATTGATGAATGCATTCTAAATATCTTCATGGATGGAACCTTTCTGAATTGAGAGGATGGCTGGAACCTTTCTGAATTGAGAGGACACTGGGAAAAAAAGAGAAGACGATTAAGAGGACACTGGAAAAAAAAGAGAAGACAATTAAGTGTATATTGTTTATGTTTTTGAATTGAAATATAAATAATCTACACTTTGCATGACGAAAACAAAATAACGAAAACAAAAAAAAGATGTGAAATATAAACAATCTACTTCTGAATTGGAATATAAACAATCTACACTTTGCATGAGGAAAAGTTCGTCAGGACATTATTTTACACATTCAAAAGCCTTACCCAACACTATTTTTCTTCACACATATTCAAAAAAATTGAAAAAGAAAGTACACAATAAAATATCGATGGTTACTAAAAATAAATACAGAATCTGAGTCATAGCCTGCAAAAGTAGAGTAAGAAGGTTTGAAGAAGGTTTGAAAAGCCATTGAAGTTTACTCGCAACAATGAGAACAGATAATCTAAGGTCACAAAGTGTTGATACAACGGGAGCGAGCTACAATGGCCATCTAATCATTTTATGGCAGAGTACCAGAGTACCAGTTATAGCAGCAAGTCCATCTCCATAGCACCGAAAGTATATGACCATTCCTCATTGGTATAGAAAGCGATACCTTTGAGTTCGCTCGCCTGAAAACAACCCCATCGACATTTATACCTCAGAAAACCACCATACCATATTTGATCATCCAGCGATGCAACATCTACGACAACTATAAAAAGAGATTACTTCAATTTATTTAATCATATTAATTTTTATTTTATATTATTATTATATATATATATTTTTGCATATGTTTTTATATTAGTTATTTATTTGTTAGCAATAAAATAATTGAAATAAAAATAAACAAACATAGCCTTGGATACAATCCACGTGCCCCCACTGCCTTGAATCATTTCTTCAGGATAGTTTTAGAAAGACTCTAGAAGGAGATTCAACCATTTGGGTGGATGCTTGCAATGGAAGTTTGTGGTGGAGGAGCTGCTGGGTGACCAAGTGCCTTTGCTTCTGCTGGATTAATAAGGTGAGTTTGAGTCACCCTTGTTTCCAACCACTTAGTCAATGGGTGGTAAAAAAAAAGAAACCACTTAGTCAATGGGTGGTAAAAAACAAAAGATAGCACAACTCAAGCTCTGAGAAAATCTAGGTAGGGAAAACCATGGATGAGTTTCTCGTCCACGCTCCTATGATTGATGATCATAGGTTTTTTACCATTTATATTAACGGGAAAATAATGAGTACTTACAGATTAATCTTCTTCAAACTCAATACCCAATTCCTCTTATGCTGGTGGTTCTCGAAATGAATCAGAACAAATTCTTCTTCACTACTTGTACTCTAAGCGCTTGAACTGCTAGCACCCACATTTAGTTAATGAGGAACTCTTGTATTCTACACATCAGGTAACTTTTCTAAGGTTAGTGAATTTGGAAGCTAAAAAAAATTATCTTCCTCTCTGTCATTCTACAGATGAACTGTAAAAAAATTGATGTTTAAAATAAAATAATTACAGAATCACATAAACATGTAATGGAAGTAAAATTAACACTCCTGCAAATATATTTTTTTTGCATAGTTCTATTCTACACACCCAAAGCAACTGATCATCCCAAAGTTATACCCCCATATCCCAGCCGTCATCTTGATCCTGAAGTAGACATGGGAATATGTCCAGCGTTCGAATCCTTGGACAATCTTCTAGAATTCATGAACAAGGAAAGTTATTTGAGTGCAAACCCGACCAACAACATTTTCAATGGAAGTCCTGTAATCAAGGTTAATCCATGCGTGCTATATCATGGCCCGTAGGATGTCAAAACCAGCAGACAATCACCCGTACTTTCTATTTGTGCAAGTAAACATGCCATTCTCATTTTCATGAGCAATCCAAGGCATCGAATTAATTGTGCACAGATAGACTCATATGGCAAATCGTTATTATTTGCACAGAACCCTGAAACAAGCCACCAACAGAAATTTCCAAACCCACCATGGGAAAGTGTAGCTCACTCGCACCCACCAAAAACCATGAAAAGCTAGTTAGGTGGAGTAGCTAGGTTGGTTTTGCCTTCCTTTTACAACCATAAGAAAGAACAAAGAACTCACATTAAGGAGAACTGCTCAGAGGAGCATTATCAAGAAGTCTATATCTAGAAAAATGAGAGGATTTCAGTGTTCAGTTTGCAACAGCAACAAAGTGATCCAACAACCTTTAAAGGGGAAGATATATGTAAAAGCAAACTGAATATATGTAAAAGCATACCTTCATTTTGTTTGCAGCGGCAGCAAACTGACCTAGCAACTGCAAACAAAATGATCCAGCAACGTTTAAATGGGAAGATATATGCAAAAGCATATCTTCAGTCTGCATGCAACAACGGCATACCTTTAGTTTGCAAATCCACGTCTAAATGGAAAACCTGATAGACTTCCATGTTTACAGGAATAAAATATATCATTGCATTATCAGGAAATATATAATTTCTTTACCAGGAAGGGTTCTAGAGTTTTAGTGGGATCAATAATGCAGGCCAGGTGCCAAAAACAATCCAGCAATAAATCAGACAGCTAGTTACCTTGGAACATTGTGGAAGCAGTGCCAAAAACAATGTGGAAGTAAAACAGGCGGTAGTATTCTGTAGCTTTTTTACACATGTTGGCCAACAAAAAATTTAGATGAAACTATATAACACTATTTATCTAAATATTCCAACTTTGTAATTTTTAAAATTTATGTAAAACAGTTTGGATGTGAGTTACCTACTAGCCGGCCAAAGTCAAGATATGCAAAGTTTGCAATTACTTACATGGACGCAAACTTAAAGTTTAGAGTTACTACTAGCCGGCCTAGAAAACTCGCCCAAGAACCAGTCAGGAAATTTACCTGCAGAAAAATATTCACCACACTCGTGGAATCAATTAGTTTGTTCTAGGCATGCAATTAAAAAAACATTTGCTAGAGTTAATTTTGTAAACGAAAAGCCCTGCTTACTTATGTCGGACCTCCCGTGGCAGTGTTGGTCTGCATGTAGCAAAGGGTGTCAGTGTACCACAGTCACCCTCAACACAACCACCCAATACTTTAACTGAAAAGAAGGTAGTGTGTCCACTCATGAAGAGGAAAAGACCATACCTGGAATTAACAACAGAACTCGAGGGAGTTTGACTGTAAGATTCCCCAGAAAGCCTGTGCGGTTGATGGACCTGCAGCCACTGCCTTCATTTCCGTTAAATGTCCAAGCAATAAACATGGAAGAACTGAAGGGTTGAACAAATTTCGGAGGCTCATGAAAAGGCAAAGACCGTACCTGGAATTAACAACAGAACTTGAGGGAGTTGATGGACCTGCAGTCACTGCCTTCAATTCCTTCAATTCCGTTAAATGTCCAAGCAATAAACATGGAAGAACTGAAGGGTTGAACAAATTTCGGAATAGGAAAACTCTCTGCGGAGAATTGATAGCCCGAGCTAGAAGAAAAGCCCATGTTGAACTACTCTCCCAAGCTGCTGGTAGCTGCCTTCTGCGGAGAATTGATAGCCCCAGCGAGGGAGAATTGATAGCCCCAGCGAGAGACATCTGGCACGAGAGACATTTGGCACTGGCTGCATGCAAGGCACTCATGCAGGGCACGGACCACCAAGTTAACTTATTTTTATGTAAATTGAAAATATCAAATAAATCAAATAATTAAGATAGGGAAAGATCTTAAAGTTCAATATCAAATAGATCAAATAATTAAGATATGGAAAGATCTTAAAGTTCAAGTTCATTTGCATACAGTAAAATAATTTGTCCCCACTGAAATAACATTGGGGCATGTGAAGCGTGCAATAAGACTTCCAATTCACAACTTTGGTTATAAATTTCTTACACCAATATTTGCAGAGATAAACTTTGGTTAAACTTTGATAGTGCACAATTTTTTTTTGTCAAAGGACCGGTTAATGTATGGTCAACAATCGGATCGATCGCTAATAGTCCCAGGCAGGGACTAATAACAGGTATTGATGGATAATGCCAATTTTTATATAAAAGAAGTACAGATAATTACCGATAATACTATTCACTGTAAGTACAGTGAACAACACTGTTTTACTCTCTCAGAATCCTCATTGGATCAAACCTAGTTTACCAGAGGTAATGCGAAGTTATTCAAAAATTAACTTCATGATTGTGAATATTTCTATATATTCATTTCGCCTGTAACTGAATATACTCATTTCGCCTGTAACTAAATATGTTATCAATGTAAATATTTTATGGTTAGGAAGAGGCACACAAAACAGCAAAAGGTTACCATAAACGAGAATTCATCTTCGACCAATGGTATCATAATGTAGGGAAGCAACCTAAGTTGCTATGTTTCTCTCCAACCGCAAACATTCTCAGAATTTTCACGGACAGTTTTCGGCCTCACTTGTACCAGCCACTACACAAATTTCACGTCATATTTTCACTGAAGGTCATATTTGTACCAGCGGCCACAGAAATGTCACATCATATTTTCGCCAAATTCATGTCATGGTGTCTTCCGTGAGAAGGTTCACAGAAGGTCAACAGCTCAGGATAAATTCGATGTCATTTCCTTAAAGAGGGATAATCTATTATCTAGTTTAATGTAAAAAGTAGCCAAATCTAAAGTGTTAGGTTTTAGTATGTGCTTGGGATGCTGAATTTTGTTAATAAAATTCTTTGGGAAAGGTTTTGAAAAGTGTAATAGAGTGTTGGGCCTTTCTCTCGAAGACAAATTTTTCTAAAATTCTTCTTAGTAACAATGATAAGAACCAAAACATAAATTTTAATCAAATTTCTTAAAATCAATTATATTCATGTTAAATAAATAATAATTCAATGAATTCTAATAACTTAAGAAATCATAAATATTAGCTAGAAAATGGAACATTTGGATAGACAAGTTAATGTCCCTTTAACTATTCTTATATTGTCAATAAGTATAGGCTTTATGCATGATACAAGGGAGCATAGTAAGTTCAATTGGTTCAGCTACAATTGATAAAGCAATGACAATTACAATTAGGAAAATTGTTGTAACCATAGTCCATACAAGAATGGGCCTTTGGTATGAGTAGTGCATGTGCCTCACTATCTCTATGTATTAACCTGATGGAAGATATGATTGGTAAGCCACAATATTTAGGATATAGTACCCTTTTAGACTAGATGTATTCTTGAAGCTTTAGGAAAGGATGCCTAACTAATGAACTAGCCTTGTAACCTAGGGAATATGGGAGTTCATAAATGAGGATGAGAAATTTGTGGAGTGCTCTATGAGTGGATAATGAACTAGAATTCACACATTTATAATATCTTTACTACTAGAGAAACTTAAAGTGGAACTAAAATAAGAGAAAAATTTTCAAACAAAGTTTAACTTGACACATGATACACAGAAATGGGGTGACATTCTCATCTGAGGTGGACATAACTCATTTCTCCTCTCATTTCTCCTACAAATGCCAACATACAGAAACATAAAAACAATTCAAAAGCATGGAATTTAGAAAGGGGTTGAATAGTGCATTGTATTTCAATTTTTTTTTTATTATGACATGCATATCTTAACAATTAGTAACTTGGTATATTATATATTGTTAGTGAAAAAAATTTGTGATTTGTAAAATTTGTTATCTGTGTAATATGTGTGATCTCTCACACTTTTAGGATGGTGACTCCATCCATCATAAGGCTCTCTCTAGTCAGTGATGATGGATGGAGTCACCATCCAAAATAACTTATTGAAAAAAACATAAAATCAAGAAGATGCACTATCAGTGATTAAGACATACAACTTCCATGAACAATAGTGAAAAGAATGAAAAAAGACCCTTCGTCTATACTTGTTCTATGTTTTTGAACAAATCCCTTAGTCTATATTTGTAGAGTGAGGAAACAGTTATACAAAAAAATAGAAGAAAACACTTACTCTTGTTTCCATAAGAGATTTCTCACATTGATTGCCATAAAATAAAAAGAAACCCTTACACTCTTTGCTAGTTGCTATGATTTGTGAACTTGTTACCATAGAGATTCCTTTCATGAAATAAAATAAGACCTTCACCCTAGTTGCTATAATAATATCCATAAATAAAACAAGATCCTCACCCTAATTGCTAGTTTCTATAAAGGTATCTAGCAAGATAACAAAATCCTCATGTAAATTTCTACAACAAAACACTGGCTACTTGAAAAATTTGTGGAGTGCCTGAAATTAATGAAACACCATATTATTAAAGAAAAACCTAATGACTATAGAAGTAACACTATATCTATGAAAGAGAAAGTATTGCAAATTTGTTTTTTTTTATATAGAAGTAACCTACAGCAATAACAAGTTAAAATATAAAATGTTAGATTGTAATTAATGAAGAAACATCAAATTGCATGTTTTGTTAGTAACCAAATTAGAAACAGTACCATATTTTCAATGTAAATCAAACATGGACAACTCCCTCATACTTAACTTCTTTATAAAGAAAAATATTCCTAAGACTTAACTTCTTTATAAAGAAACAACTTTGGAATAAAAGGCGATGTGATTCTCATGGTATTTCCTAAACTTTTTTATATACAAACCATATCCAAAAACTATATCACCATAATACATGTGGGATAATGTAATTCCACCTTGTTATATAATAAATGTTTTAAATCTTATTTACTCCAAGATGAATGTGGGATATACCTATTTGACATAAAATTAAAGATTGTTCTCACCTAATCTATGCAGTATTAACTTCCAATGGAGCAAGTTACAATTTTGTATGGGCATTCAAAATAAGCTTAATTATATATTTTTATATAAATTGACGCATTATGTCCAAGCATGGAGGCATCAAAATCATTCCCTTATACAAAATTATGTTAGTGAGTCACTAACTAGTAACTACCGCCTTTACCAATATGAATTACATCTCCAAAGGTTAGCCGTCTCCTTTTTCTTCCATTAATAACTCAATTATTCTCACATATTTGACTATTTACTATGGGTACTAGAAAACCCAACAGCGTTATTATAAAAATATTCCAAGATTTCATTTACACTACTAAAAATAATAGTTTCTATTTCAAGTCAACAAAACAAACAATAGAGGATAGTGTAAGCTGTGAGAGTGTTAGAGTGACATAGGGTACAAGGGTGTTGGTGATATTTTCTTGGTTGGTGATTCGAAGAGAATTAAACATCACTCATGGACTAGTTTCCCCACTTTGATAATAACATCAATTTCATATTTAGATGGGTTTGATTGGGGATTTTCTCCATGAGTTTTGGGAATTTTTGAATTGTGCCACAAAATCTCAATGAGAGTTCTAATAAATTATGCAACACATTAGTACATTAACAAATGGGTCTATATTCTTAGATATATTACCAAAACCATCTCACTATGAACTATATGTAAGAAGGAATCATGGTATGGATAACACGTTGGTAGAATGGGTTTCTTGAATACAATTATAAATTGACCAAGCTATAAAATTTACTACTTTCATATAGAAAATAAATGATAATAGGCAATTAATGGTTATCTAATGCAAATGGTTATGTTTTTTATCATGGTGATGACTCTTTTTTCCAACCCCACTTGTAGTGTGTATGGAACAATCCTACCTCATGTTGCGATATTGTTTAACCAACTTCTCTCTCCTTTGGATTGTATCTTCTCTACATGTTCTAGAAATAAATGAAAGAACACACACACACACATATAATATGAAAGGAACTAAATGATGATGTTGCAATGAAGTTGAGTTAAGAATAGTCTTGGCTCCTTTTACATGAGCATTCATGATATTTTTATCCCCTTCTTCCTAAGTACTTTTAATTAATGTATATTTAATTTTTATACATAATATTTCTCTTCCCTCAAGAAAATATTTTTCTTAAAATCATAGGTAACCATGGATTTTGTTGACTAGAATGTTCACCTCTAACGGATTAATAAAAAATAATTCTCTAACACAATAAGCAAATTAAATTGAGGATTTCTTACTTGGAAAATTGAACTCCTCTCTTGGAATAAAATAGCAACTCTATAATTAAGGGAATCTAACTCTCCGTCACTAATACAATGTACGGAAAGGGCATACGTCATTCTCATTAAATGCACTTGTAACTCCCTCATTCAATTATATTTGTAACTCTCACCAAATATTCTCTCATCTCTAAGTGTAACTCCTTAAGGTAAGCCTACCTTTTGTTGGCATTATGATTCTGGTATGGCTCTATGATACAGGTGTTGTACTTGATGGCAACTCACTCAAGTGGCAATGGTCTGTTTAGGCTCTCAAAATGATGGAAATTAAGAGGCTCGCACGTGAATGGTTCAAAAGGTGCGGACCCGCAGGTTCACCATGCACGAGGTGCGGTCATACCGGCAGGTTATCTGTTCAGAAGGTGTGGACCCCAGTGCACACACTTCAAGGCCATCCAAATGTTCCTTGCTCTCTCAAGCTTTCAAAGGTTCAAAGTATTTCAAATGGACGTGAAGTGAGCCTTTCTAAATGGAGACTTAGAAGAAGAAGTATATATTGAGGAGCGAGATGGTTTCATTCTTAGAAATGATCCAAATCTTGTATGTAGACAAAAAAAGGCACTTTATGGTCTCAAACAAGCTCCAAGGGCTTGGTAATATCGTTTGGACAAATATCTTCATCGACAAGGTTTTTCAAAAGGATCAGCAGTTAGCAATCTTTATATAAAAGTTGAAAATGACAAATTGCTAATACTTGTTGTGTATGTAGATGAAATTATCTTTGGAAGCAATGAAGAAGCTATGAGTCAAAGCTTTGCCTTGGTGATGCAGAAAGAATTCGAAATGTCCTTTCTTGGAGAACTGACATACTTTCTTGGTGTACAAATCCAACAAAATGAAGGAGGGATCTTCTTGTCTCAAACCAAATATCTCAAGCAGATTTTGAAGAAATATGCCATGGAAGATGCAAAACCAATATGCACACCCATGGTAACAGGATGCAACCTCAGTATAAATGACAAATCAGTAGCAGTGCATCAACCAACCTACAGATCTATGATTGGAAGTCTACCTTATTTGACAGGTACCACACTGGACATCATGCATGCAGTGGGAATAGTTGGAAGATTTCAGGCAAATCCAAAGGAAACCCATCTTCAGGCAGTGAAGACAATTTTCAAATATCTTCAAGGGACTCAAAATTATGGCTTATGGTATCTTAGAGATACTGATCTCACACTTCATGCTTATACAGATGTAGATTTGGCTGGAAGCGCGGATGACAAGAAGAGCACAAGTGGTGGTGCAATCTTTATGGGTTTCAGATTAGTATCTTGGTTCAGCAAGAAACAGAGTTCAATTGCCTTGTCTAAAGCTGAAGCAGAATATGTTGCTGCTGCATCTTGCTGCACTCAACTCCTTTGGATGATGCAGACCTTGCAGGATTTTCAAATCACTTGTACAACACCTATCTCCATCTTATTTGATAATACAAGTGCAGTCAGCATTTCAAAGAACCGAGTCATGCATTCAAATACCAAGCACATACCAATCAAGTATCATTTTCTCCGGGAACAAGTGCTTGAACAAAAGGTCAAGTTGGAGTATGTTCCTTCTAAGGAACAAGTTGCTGATATACTCACCAAACGACTACCCAGGAAAACCTTTGAATACCTCAGGCAAAAGCTTGGGGTTGTTGATGCATCATCTTGTTGTTGAATCTCTTCTAAGTGTTGGTTATACGCAAGGTTCATCACGGTATATACGTACATGTGCTGGTTTGCGGATTGGTCGAAGATCGAATGGTATAGGTTCAGGGGGAGCATATAATGCATTGTTGGCATTATGGTAGTATAGAAGGAGAACATGGATGTTGATCTAAACATGGCTGCAATATGTCTCTATCTCCTTCATGGTCGTTTATGGTGTTTGGTGGATTAGTATTCTTTTTTGCAGATCTGGTTTATAGTGAGGGGGAGCATGTTCTTAGGGGGAGCATAACCCTTTGCCCTTGATGTCAAAGCGGGAGAATGAAGTTGAGGATCTTGAGGTTGCCATCAAGTCCAAAGGGGGAGAATGTTGGCATTATGATTCTCGTATGGCTCTATGATATAGGTGTTGTACTTGATGGCAACTCACTCAAGTGGTATTGGTCTGTTCAGGCTCTCAAAATGATGGAAATTAAGAGGCTCACAGGTGAATGGTTCAAAAGGTGCGAACCCGCAGGTTCACCATGCAGGAGGTACGGTCATACCCGCAGGTCATCCATTGAGAAGGTGTGGACCCTAGTGGACACACTTCAAGGCAGTGAAGCGCACTCACGTGGGGTTTCTTATGTCTGGCTCGTGGTATTTAGCCCGCCTTTTTCTGATGCTATGCTTTTGGCTTGTGGTATAGGATCTATTTTAGCCCCAGTTTAGATCCCTTGTATTTGTCATTGATGGTTTTGCCACATGGTGTGAATAAGGGCTTGTCTATAAATAGGGAAGGAGATCACTTGGTTTTTGGCATCTTTCATTTGAATATCTTAAAGATCTAAAATTTTGGGTGATTGATTTTAAAAGCTAGATCTAACTCAAGGAGATAACTTAACTTAAGGTGAATCTATTGGCATGTCATGATCTCTCGGGCGACAGATCTTTGGATTTGACTGACTGTGGCACAATGGTGTACTGAAAAATCTGGCCCTAATCAGAAGTCCGCAGGCGATCCGAAGGCGCAGTGTGTGGGTACGCAGTGCAGTCAAAGGCGAAGTGCGTGGGTACGCAACACAGTAAAAAGCGCAGCGCGGGGTACGCAGTACAGGAGAAGGCACAGTGCGGGGCGCACACAACACAGTCAAGTGCGAAGTGCAAGGTATGCACGCTTGAAGAAGGCACAGTGCGAGTCTACGGAGTAAGTGAGAAGTGAAGGTGCAGATCTAAAGAAAAGTTCGCAGAGTGGAAGAACAACCAGTGCGGATCTGCGTAGTTCTGTCTCAGAAGAGCTCCAGACATACGCAAGCCCCTATTGGTGAAGTTGTGGTCTTATTTGAAACAATTGTTCATTGTCTTTTATCTATTACAGCAAAGTTCTGGGGTTTGATTTCTCGTATTCTTTTATGTTTACAACATTTTGAAGAGTGGGTAATTCACTGGTTTATTGTACAAGTAGATTGGGTGATTTTCATGTACTTGAAGATTATTTGATGTTCATGGATCCAGTTTAAAAATTAATGAAACATGTTCCTTAAAAGAGCCAAGGGGGTTGTAGCTCCCTTCCAGGAGAAACTCAAAAACGAGAGAGATTTCTAGCTCTTTGCAGGTTGCAGCCTGAGTACTCGTAAAGGATTGCACCAGTACAAGATCATTGCAAAAGGAGTTTCTAATTGAAAGAAGATAGAGACATATTGCAGCAGGTGGTTTTCACCCACATTGGGTTTCCACCTTATATCTGGTGTTCTTTGGTGTGACTATCTGTTTTTCTTGTTCATGCTGATTATTTTGTGGTACTAACATACAAAGAATAATTCAAAGTATAAATAAAGAAGATATATTGAAAAGAATTTGATAATATTGATTCACCCCCCCTCTCAGTATTATTTCCAATACCTTTCTCTCTATTGTTGGATGAGTTCCA